>JAWPHD010022345.1:0-25372 GCA_037043455.1 Cyrtodaria siliqua
CATTCCCCTCGCTCTAGGAAGACTCTAAATAAGATATGCGGCATTGATTATCCATTCCCCTCGCTCTAGGAAGACTCTAAATAACATTTAATGCATTGATTACCCGTTAAACCCCATTCCCCTTGCTCTAGGAAGACTCTAAATAGCATATACTGCATTGATTACCCGTTAAACCCATTCCCCTCGCTCTAGGAAGACTCTAAATAAGATATACGGCATTGATTACCCATTCCCCTCTCTCTAGGAAGACTCTAAATAACATATACTGCATTGATTACCCGTTAAACCCCATTCCACTCGCTCTAGGAAGACTCTAAATAACATATACTGCATTGATTTCCCGTTAAACCCCATTTCCCTCGCTCTAGGAAGACTCTAAATAACATATAATGCATTGATTACCCGTTAAACCCCATTCCTCCGGCTCTATTGGAAGACTCTAAATAACATATAATGCATTGATTACCCGTTAAACCCCATTCCCCTTGCTCTAGGAAGACTCTAAGTAACATATACTGCATTGATTACCCATTCCCATCGCTCTACGGCGACTCTAAATAGCATATAATGCATTGATTACCCGTTAAATCCCATTCCCCTCGCTCTAGGAAGACTCTAAATAACATATACTGCATTGATTACCCATTCCCCTCGCTCTAGGGCGACTCTAATTAACATATAATGCATTGATTACCCGTTAAACCCCATTCCCTTCGCTCTAGGAAGACTCTAAATAACATATACGGCATTGATTACCCATTCCCCTCGCTCTAGGAAGACTCTAAATAGCATATACTGCATTGATTACCCGTTAAAATCCCATTCCCCTCGCTCTAGGAAGACTCTAAATAACATATACTGCATTGATTACCCGTTAAACCCCATTCCCCTCGCTCTAGGAAGACTCTAAATAACATATACTGAATTGATTACCCGTTAAACCCCATTCCCCTCGCTCTAGGAAAACTCTAAATAACATATAATGCATTGATTACCCGTTAAACCCCATTCCCCTTGCTCTAGGAAGACTCTAAATAACATATAATGCATTGATTACCCGTTAAACCCCATTCCCCTTGCTCTAGGAAGACTCTAAATAACATATAATGCATTGATTACCCGTTAAACCCCATTCCCCTCGCTCTAGTGCGACTCTAAATAACATTGATTACCTGTTAAATCCCATTCCCCTCGCTCTAGGAAGACTCTTAATAACATATAATGCATTGATTACCCGTTAAACCCCATTCCCCTTGCTTTAGGAAGACTCTAAATAACATATAATGCATTGATTACCCGTTAAACCCCATTCCCCTTGCTCTAGGAAGACTCTAAATAACATATAATGCATTGATTACCCGTTAAACCCCATTCCCCTTGCTCTAGGAAGACTCTAAATAACATATAATGCATTGATTACCCGTTAAACCCCATTCCCCTCGCTATAGGAAGACTCTAAATAACATATACGGCATTGATTACACATTCTCCTCGCTCTAGGAAGACTCTAAATAGCATATACTGCATTGATTACCCGTTAAATCCCATTCCCCTCGCTCTAGGAAGACTGTAAATAAGATATACGGCATTGATTACCCATTCCCCTCGCTCTAGGAAGACTCTAAATAACATATACTGCATTGATTACCCGTTAAACCCCATTCCCCTCGCTCTAGGAAGACTCTAAATAACATATAATGCATTGATTACCCGTTAAAACCCATTCCCCTCGCTCTAGGAAGACTCTAAATAACATATACTGCATTGATTACCCATTCCCCTCGCTCTAGGGCGACTCTAAATAACATATACTGCATTGATTACCCGTTAAATCTCATTCCCCTCGCTCTAGGAAGACTCTAAATAACATATACTGCATTGATTACCCGTTAAACCCCATTCCCCTTGCTCTAGGAAGACTCTAAATAACATATAATGCATTGATTACCAGTTAAACCCCATTCCCCTCGCTCTAGGAAGACTCTAAGTAACATATAATGCATTGATTACCCGTTAAACCCCATTCTCCTCGCTCTAGGAAGACTATAAATAACATATACGGCATTGATTACCCATTCCCCTTGCTCTAGGAAGACTCTAAATAACATATAATGCATTGATTACCAGTTAAACCCAATTCCCCTAGCTCTAGGAAGACTCTAAATAACATATAATGCATTGATTACCCGTTAAACCCTATTCTCCTCGCTCTAGGAAGACTATAAATAACATATACGGCATTGATTACCCATTCCCCTCGCTCTAGGAAGACTCTAAATAGCATATACTGCATTGATTACCCGTTAAATCCCATTCCCCTCGCTCTAGCAAGACTCTAAATAAGATATACGGCATTGATTACCCATTCCCCTCGCTCTAGGAAGACTCTAAATAACATATACTGCATTGATTACCCGTTAAACCCCATTCCCCTCGCTTTAGGAAGACTCTAAATAACATATACTGCATTGATTACCCGTTAAACCCCATTCCTCTCGCTCTATTGGAAGACTCTAAATAACATATACTGCATTGATTACCCGTTAAATCCCATTCCCCTCGCTCTAGGAAGACTATATAACATATACTGCATTGATTACCCATTCCCCTCGCTCTAGGGCGACTCTAAATAGCATATAATGCATTGATTACCCGTTAAACCCATTCCCCTCGCTCTAGGAAGACCCTAAATAACATATACTGCATTGATTACCCATTCCCCTCGCTCTAGGGCGACTCTAAATAACATATACTGCATTGATTACCCGTTAAACCCCATTCCCCTCGCTCTAGGAAGACTCTAAATAACATATACTGCATTGATTACCCGTTAAATCCCATTCCCCTCGCTCTAGGAAGACTCTAAATAACATATAATGCATTGATTACCCATTCTTCTCGCTCTAGGGCGACTCTAAATAACATATAATGCATTGATTACCCGTTAAACCCCATTCTCCTCGCTCTAGGAAGACTCTAAATAACATATACGGCATTGATTACCCATTCCCCTCGCTCTAGGAAGACTCTAAACAGCATATACTGCATCGATTACCCGTTAAACCCCATTCCCCTCGCTCTAGGAAGACTTTAAATAACATATACTGCATTGATTACCCATTAAACCCCATTCCCGTCGCTCTAGGAAGACTCTAAATAACATATAATGCATTGATTACCCCTTAAATACCATCCCCCCCGCTCTAGGAAGACTCTAAATAACATATACTGCATTGATTACCCGTTAAATCCCATTCCCCTCGCTCTAGGAAGACTCTAAATAACATATACTGCTTTGATTACCCATTCCCCTCGCTCTAGGGCGACTATTAATAGCATATAATGCATTGATTACCCGTTAAATCCCATTCCCTTCGCTCTAGGAAGACTCTAAATAAGATATACGGCATTGATTACCCATTCCCCTCGCCCTAGGAAGTCTCTAAATAACATATACTGCATTGATTACCCGTTAAACCCCATTCCCCTCGCTCTAGGAAGACTCTAAATAACATATACTGCATTGATTACCCGTTAAACCCCATTCCTCTCGCTCTATTGGAAGACTCTAAATAACATATACTGCATTGATTACCCGTTAAATCCCATTCCCCTCGCTCTAGGAAGACTCTAAATAACATATACTGCATTGATTACCCATTCCCCTCGCTCTAGGGCGACTCTAAATAACATATAATGCATTGATTACCCGTTAAAACACATTCCCCTCGCCCTAGGAAGACTCGAAATAACATATACAGCATTGATTACCCATTCCCCTCGCTCTAGGGCGACTCTAAATAGCATATACTGCATTGATTACCCGTTAAATCCCATTCCCCTCGCTCTAGGAAGACTCTAAATAACATATACTGCATTGAGTACCCGTTAAACCCCATTCCCCTCGCTCTAGGAAGACTCTAAATAACATATACGGCATTGATTACCCATTCCCCTCGCTCTAGGAAGACTCTAAATAGCATATACTGCATTGATTACCCGTTAAACCCATTCCCCTCGCTCTAGGAAGACTCTAAATAAGATATACGGCATTGATTACCCATTCCCCTCTCTCTAGGAAGACTCTAAATAACATATACTGCATTGATTACCCGTTAAACCCCATTCCCCTCGCTCTAGGAAGACTCTAAATAACATATCGCCCCCTTAATGCAAAAAGGAGTCAAGTGACATTTTATACTTTTCGAGATAATCGAGTTTTAAGGTTTGAATGTAAATTACAAATCAGAGAATTGTATTACAATGATGAAGTTTGCTGGTCATGTAGATATATATTAATGGTTTAAATTCATGATATGATTACATTTGAAACGTTACTGGTATTATAATATTTTAAGCATTTAAGTAAAAACTCCTTTTTGCATCCAGCGATATTCAATTCTAACCATGCTAAAAGGAGTCATGTGTCACTTGTACCCTTTTTGTATAACCATATAGTTAACATTGTAGCATTATATTTTCAGCAAAAAAGGTTCATGTATACCTTTTGGTATTTAGAAACGAACAATTAATAATAAGTATGAGTTGTATAGCTGTATTTAATGAAATATATAATGATTACAGTTCTTCACAAGCATGATAAGGGTTTATAATCATTTTTTTTATAATATAAACGAACAATGTGTTCATACATTCCGAGGTTATTGTTGTTCAGTGTTTTTGTGTCCTGATCTGCTGTTTAATGTTATATATGCAGTAATCAACTGCCAGTAGGAGTTATTATGTGTATTCCTCATCTGTTTCTTCATCAACAGATGGGCCAGGATTCCTGTTACTATCATTTCATAGTATTGGTGAAAGTCTTCTTGGATAATCCCCCGTTGACACAAACCAACCAGATCTTGTTTCTTCTTGACCGAGATCGGTTGTTTCGATTCACAGCAAAACCCAATGTCCGAATCTTGCTCTGGCCATCTAATTTGGTGATCTCTCCTTCGTAATCCTTTTGACTGGATTTCAATTTTTTTGAAGGGGTCAAATGTGTAGTTTACAAACAGTGATTTTGGATGATCATGTCGTGCCTGGATCCAACGTATATATAGCCAATTGATTTTTATTTCGGTTGGTGTGGACTTGAAATTCAGTGAGCAGTTCTTCACAAAAGATTTAAAGTCAATAACGTGATCGTACTTTAATGGAACTGCTATATACGGCTTTGAATTTCGTGCAAGGCAGACAATAGTACGCCATTGTGAGGGCACACAATTTGATGTGTTCTTTTTTGCCACTTCAATTGCTCCATGGACACTGTCACATTCTATCTGGGAATGGCCAGACTGCAGGAACTTGTGATTAGGTATCTGCAGTTGTGGCAGTTTGTTAATGGCGTACACATACGAGGCAACAACAAATTGGTTACGATTTTGACTGCCACATGTGTCTGAATAATATGTGATCTCTTTAATCAATGAATTCGATGAACACACCGATTCTGTATTTTTTAATAAACATGTAGCTATTTCACTGGATCCTCTCTTACCCTGATTTGACTTGCTTGTGCAGTGTGGCGGCAGTAAAACGTCTCCCCGCGCTTGCAATCAGTACTGTTATTCATTCGATCTTTGGAGATCGCTAAGCCCGATACTTATATTTAGTTATCGGTGGTACATTTTCAATTTCTTTTGTTTTCTTACTTAATTTTTGATTCGGTGGTTCCACTACTCCGGCCGATAAAAGGCTCTGGATATTGTTTAACCACTCATAGGATATGTTGTCTGCTTTTTGATACGCAGGTTTCATAACCGCTGATGCCAATTAAATTCCATTATGTTTATTTCGATCTTCGGGGCATTTAATTGTATTAGATACTGGGACCATACGCCGTACGACATGGGGAAGAAGTACACTCCATGTCCACCGCCATATGCATGCCATCTTCGGGATGGTTAAAATTTTGTACTATTGATTTTATGAATATTGTGTTCTGCTCAACCCGGGGCTAGAGGGCGTGAACGATAGGTAGCATATTTCACTCAAACCGAGACTGCAATATTTCGTATGTGCCGTGCTCGGCCGTTTCCAAAAGTCCATTATCATACTCGTTTTGGTGATGATTATACCCCTCTTGCAATTCGTCACTAATTGAATTTTCTATCTATGACGTGCGCACAACGAACACTGATCCTTGTTGGGCTTACAAAATGACACAAAATACTTTCCTGTACTTTGTCCCGCTCACTGGTTGGATGTTTTGCTTGCTACATTCATCTTTATACAATTTCCACATGTTCTTTATCTTAAGATCATGAGAAAGTTACTGTCTTTTAGATGTTTTTCTGGAGTAAAGAGACTCCATCTTTGGAAATGAATTGATGTGGTCATTAATGAACATTGCATGATCCATTACTTATTTTATTTGCCGATGGTGTACAACCTCTATGTCTTTTCCGTCAAAAACTCCACGGCTGTTTCTTTCCATCGTGTATGATATCAGTTTGTTACTAACAGCAAGTGTTTTCTTGAAAAATGTTCTGCAAATTATTTCTCTCTTGTTCTGTCCGCTCTGTAAGAAGTATTGCAGCGCCTTTGTTTTCTTGCCCTTTCCTTTCCTTCCAATGTCTTGCTTTATTATCATGTCACAGATAAATTGTCTTTGCATTTCATATGAACCAAGTCCGTAGTACATGTAACAGTTGAATATCTGGTTTCTTTCATCTTCAGAAATATTTTCATTGCATTTGAAGCGACAACGTGAGCAATCTTGTGGGTGCACATTTTTATTTAGAATTGGCGTTCCTTTGACAGATATGTACTCCTTTTCTCCACATCTTGCTTTTTTTGACACATTTCTTTTCCACTTCATTTCATTTCTCATTTTCTTGCGATTTCTAACTTTTTTATGAGGACTTTTATAATCTGCTCGTTTGTGTGGTGTACACGCATCTGTCGTTCGATCATGCTGTTTTTCTGGAGTCGCGATGTGCGATTCCCGGGTGATGCAGCTGGTCCATTGGTGAAGACATTTGGATGTTTGTGTTCATTTTCGTCTTTGATATTGTAGCATCATAGTGTTCTTCATTTCTCACTGCTAAATGTGCTGTATTAATCATTTGTGTTGGTCGCTATTGCTGCGTCTGTTGGCCGGATATCATTGACTGGTGTATTCATTTCACAAGAGAAAATTCGAATAGCAACATTTTATTTATCTGCAACCGCTAAGGGTATGCAGTCCACTGCTACAGAATACCATCTTCCATTGCTTCTTAAACTATCAACTTCATTCTCGAAGTCATTCATATTTGTGAAAAATTCTGCATACTTGTCTTTCTCTTGTAGAAGATATTGGCATATTTAAGATTGCATATCATCCGCGCACAATTGTTTGCATCCAGCAAGGCTTTGCGTTTGACAAACTGCAGAGAAGGAGCAATTGCTGTCTGATGTCACAGGTACTCGCTTGATATCGTTGCTTGCGAGTAAATTATCCAGTCTTGTCTGATGACACTTAGCTATCATCATTTGAACACCATGCATTTTTCTGCTGTTTCGCTTTTGACATGCCTGTCAACTTTTTAGAGACAGATTGCTTTGTTCGCTTTGCTTTCAGAAGCTTTATTCTTTCCTGTAATATTTGTATAACAGTTTTGTTTACCTTGTCCATCAGAATTTTTCTGAAGAGTTCTTTTAACGTTGGAGCGTTTTTATTCTTTCTTACATTCATTTTGTTTTGTGCCATTTGCTCTCTTCCGGCGTACTTTTCTTCTTTTAAAGTTTGGACTCATATCATCATCAGATATTTCACTTGTTGACTGTTTGTATGTGCAAATGTTCTTACTATCATCAGACACATTGTCTTCATATCTATCTCTCTCTGCTGGAATAAGCTTCCTTTTGACAGGCAATCGTTTGGTTACAAGAGATTGTTGAACAAGTTTCGCCAAAGGAATATTGTCTTCAGAATCCGAATCTGATTTTTCCTCAGTTACTGGGTGAGTCTGTGTGATAGATTTGTCAGCAATGTCTATGCGCACTGCATTGTTTATCTCAGGAGATTGCCGTTCCGTCTCTGCTGCCCGGATTTGCACTAAAACAAGTTTTATTAAATTGTAATTAATGATAATTATGTACATTGACAGACGACTATACATACAGTATAATCATGATAATAATGTTATTAAGATTTATTTTGCATATTAAAATTTTGAAGGTACGTTCTAGAAGAAATAATAATAAAGTAATAGTCAAAGTGGCATGGATATTTCTCCAATTGCACTTGGACGGTAGTATATCCAAACATGAAAATAACTGCATAATTATTATGCATACATAATAATATCTAGTAAAATAATAAAATTTTCATCCCATTTTCTGATGTTTCATTGCATATTTGTTCATACAATTCCTCATCTGACCACTGGTCAATCTGTAATTGAACAAGGAAATCATATTTCGAACATACTGTACAAGCAATTCAAGTAGTACAACATTTTATTTAGTTACTATCAACCAATACAACACTCAATAAATGCTCAATAAACTTTTAAAGCATACATTTATGATAAAAAGTAATTAAATTTACCTTATATTGATCCATATCCATCTTGGCCAAACTTTAAAAAATCCAACAACTGGTGTTCTCTTCACATTTATAAATTCCAGGACCAATTACTGCAAACACTTTCTTGCATACCGGACAAGGATATCAGTAATTTTACCGGGGCTAGATATTTCCATCTCACCCTAGGGTCGAGATAAAATTCACGCGCCAACATCCGGTAAGCCGGAAAGCATGCAAAACGTTAATACCTGGCGGCGTCAACGCACAATATGTCTCTGATATGCAAGAAAAGAATCTATCATGGGTATTCGGTTCAGATAGGGAATTCCAACCCTCAGTAGAAGTGTTTTAATCGGAACCTCGGCAGAGCCACTGTTCCGATAAAAACACATTTACCTCGGGTGGGAATTCCCTATCTGAACCGGATACCCATGAAAGATTCTTATAATCTGTAATCTGATAAACCCCTTGCCATCACTAATAATAAGCATTCTGCTTTGTTTTATGTAAACTTTTCAGGAATGTTGGCATAACATAATGTGGAAAAACAACACAAGGGGCACTAAATTGTTATAAATTGAATTTTAATTGACATTTAATGAATGAAAAGATGCACTTGAATCCTTTTTGCAATAACATTTGGTTTACAATCATACTAACAGTCAATGCAAAAAGGAGTCATTTGGCGCATGGCTCCTTTTTGCGTAATAGGTATAGCACATGACTCCTTTTTGC
This sequence comes from Cyrtodaria siliqua, assembly GCA_037043455.1. Lineage (NCBI taxonomy): Eukaryota > Metazoa > Mollusca > Bivalvia > Adapedonta > Hiatellidae > Cyrtodaria > Cyrtodaria siliqua. The sequence continues at coordinate 9,254 of JAWPHD010022345.1, forward strand.
ATAACTATATTGTTGAAAATACACTTGACTCCAATTAGCACTAATCGTTTTCAATATGAATACATGCAAATATAACCTAGATATTTTTAGGGTTGTTAGATATGGTCGAAAACCTTCAGGAAATCTAAAAATGTCAAAATATGTGAAAATGTCACTTGACTCCTTTTTGCATTAAGGGGGCGATATACTGCATTGATTTCCCGTTAAACCCCATTTCCCTCGCTCTAGGAAGACTCTAAATAACATATAATGCATTGATTACCCGTTAAACCCCATTCCTCCGGCTCTATTGGAAGACTCTAAATAACATATAATGCATTGATTACCCGTTAAACCCCATTCCCCTTGCTCTAGGAAGACTCTAAGTAACATATACTGCATTGATTACCCATTCCCATCGCTCTACGGCGACTCTAAATAGCATATAATGCATTGATTACCCGTTAAATCCCATTCCCCTCGCTCTAGGAAGACTCTAAATAACATATACTGCATTGATTACCCATTCCCCTCGCTCTAGGGCGACTCTAATTAACATATAATGCATTGATTACCCGTTAAACCCCATTCCCTTCGCTCTAGGAAGACTCTAAATAACATATACGGCATTGATTACCCATTCCCCTCGCTCTAGGAAGACTCTAAATAGCATATACTGCATTGATTACCCGTTAAAATCCCATTCCCCTCGCTCTAGGAAGACTCTAAATAACATATACTGCATTGATTACCCGTTAAACCCCATTCCCCTCGCTCTAGGAAGACTCTAAATAACATATACTGCATTGATTACCCGTTAAACCCCATTCCCCTCGCTCTAGGAAAACTCTAAATAACATATAATGCATTGATTACCCGTTAAACCCCATTCCCCTTGCTCTAGGAAGACTCTAAATAACATATAATGCATTGATTACCCGTTAAACCCCATTCCCCTTGCTCTAGGAAGACTCTAAATAACATATAATGCATTGATTACCCGTTAAACCCCATTCCCCTCGCTCTAGGGCGACTCTAAATAACATTGATTACCTGTTAAATCCCATTCCCCTCGCTCTAGGAAGACTCTAAATAACATATAATGCATTGATTACCCGTTAAACCCCATTCCCCTTGCTTTAGGAAGACTCTAAATAACATATAATGCATTGATTACCCGTTAAACCCCATTCCCCTTGCTCTAGGAAGACTCTAAATAACATATAATGCATTGATTACCCGTTAAACCCCATTCCCCTTGCTCTAGGAAGACTCTAAATAACATATAATGCATTGATTACCCGTTAAACCCCATTCCCCTCGCTATAGGAAGACTCTAAATAACATATACGGCATTGATTACACATTCTCCTCGCTCTAGGAAGACTCTAAATAGCATATACTGCATTGATTACCCGTTAAACCCATTCCCCTCGCTCTAGGAAGACTGTAAATAAGATATACGGCATTGATTACCCATTCCCCTCGCTCTAGGAAGACTCTAAATAACATATACTGCATTGATTACCCGTTAAACCCCATTCCCCTCGCTCTAGGAAGACTCTAAATAACATATAATGCATTGTTTACCCGTTAAAACCCATTCCTCTTGCTCTATAGGAAGACTCTAAATAACATATACTGCATTGATTACCCGTTAAAACCCATTCCCCTCGCTCTAGGAAGACTCTAAATAACATATACTGCATTAATTACCCATTCCCCTCGCTCTAGGGCGACTCTAAATAACATATACTGCATTGATTACCCGTTAAATCTCATTCCCCTCGCTCTAGGAAGACTCTAAATAACATATACTGCATTGATTACCCGTTAAACCCCATTCCCCTTGCTCTAGGAAGACTCTAAATAACATATAATGCATTGATTACCAGTTAAACCCCATTCCCCTTGCTCTAGGAAGACTCTAAGTAACATATAATGCATTGATTACCCGTTAAACCCCATTCTCCTCGCTCTAGGAAGACTATAAATAACATATACGGCATTGATTACCCATTCCCCTTGCTCTAGGAAGACTCTAAATAACATATAATGCATTGATTACCAGTTAAACCCATTTCCCCTAGCTCTAGGAAGACTCTAAATAACATATAATGCATTGATTACCCGTTAAACCCCATTCTCCTCGCTCTAGGAAGACTATAAATAACATATACGGCATTGATTACCCATTCCCCTCGCTCTAGGAAGACTCTAAATAGCATATACTGCATTGATTACCCGTTAAATCCCATTCCCCTCGCTCTAGCAAGACTCTAAATAAGATATACGGCATTGATTACCCATTCCCCTCGCTCTAGGAAGACTCTAAATAACATATACTGCATTGATTACCCGTTAAACCCCATTCCCCTCGCTTTAGGAAGACTCTAAATAACATATACTGCATTGATTACCCGTTAAACCCCATTCCTCTCGCTCTATTGGAAGACTCTAAATAACATATACTGCATTGATTACCCGTTAAATCCCATTCCCCTCGCTCTAGGAAGACTATATAACATATACTGCATTGATTACCCATTCCCCTCGCTCTAGGGCGACTCTAAATAGCATATAATGCATTGATTACCCGTTAAACCCATTCCCCTCGCTCTAGGAAGACCCTAAATAACATATACTGCATTGATTACCCATTCCCCTCGCTCTAGGGCGACTCTAAATAACATATACTGCATTGATTACCCGTTAAACCCCATTCCCCTCGCTCTAGGAAGACTCTAAATAACATATACTGCATTGATTACCCGTTAAATCCCATTCCCCTCGCTCTAGGAAGACTCTAAATAACATATAATGCATTGATTACCCATTCTTTTCGCTCTAGGGCGACTCTAAATAACATATAATGCATTGATTACCCGTTAAACCCCATTCTCCTCGCTCTAGGAAGACTCTAAATAACATATACGGCATTGATTACCCATTCCCCTCGCTCTAGGAAGACTCTAAACAGCATATACTGCATCGATTACCCGTTAAATCCCATTCACCTCGCTCTAGGAAGACTCTAAATAAGATATACGGCATTGATTACCCATTCCTCTTGCTCTAGGAAGACTCTAAATAACATATACTGCATTGATTACCCGTTAAACCCCATTCCCCTCGCTCTAGGAAGACTTTAAATAACATATACTGCATTGATTACCCATTAAACCCCATTCCCGTCGCTCTAGGAAGACTCTAAATAACATATAATGCATTGATTACCCCTTAAATCCCATCCCCCCCCGCTCTAGGAAGACTCTAAATAACATATACTGCATTGATTACCCGTTAAATCCCATTCCCCTCGCTCTAGGAAGAATCTAAATAACATATACTGCTTTGATTACCCATTCCCCTCGCTCTAGGGCGACTATTAATAGCATATAATGCATTGATTACCCGTTAAATCCCATTCCCTTCGCTCTAGGAAGACTCTAAATAAGATATACGGCATTGATTACCCATTCCCCTCGCCCTAGGAAGTCTCTAAATAACATATACTCCATTGATTACCCGTTAAACCCCATTCCCCTCGCTCTAGGAAGACTCTAAATAACATATACTGCATTGATTACCCGTTAAACCCCATTCCTCTCGCTCTATTGGAAGACTCTAAATAACATATACTGCATTGATTACCCGTTAAATCCCATTCCCCTCGCTCTAGGAAGACTCTAAATAACATATACTGCATTGATTACCCATTCCCCTCGCTCTAGGGCGACTCTAAATAACATATAATGCATTGATTACCCGTTAAAACACATTCCCCTCGCCCTAGGAAGACTCGAAATAACATATACAGCATTGATTACCCATTCCCCTCGCTCTAGGGCGACTCTAAATAGCATATACTGCATTGATTACCCGTTAAATCCCATTCCCCTCGCTCTAGGAAGACTCTAAATAACATATACTGCATTGAGTACCCGTTAAACCCCATTCCCCTCGCTCTAGGAAGACTCTAAATAACATATACGGCATTGATTACCCATTCCCCTCGCTCTAGGAAGACTCTAAATAGCATATACTGCATTGATTACCCGTTAAACCCATTCCCCTCGCTCTAGGAAGACTCTAAATAAGATATACGGCATTGATTACCCATTCCCCTCTCTCTAGGAAGACTCTAAATAACATATACTGCATTGATTACCCGTTAAACCCCATTCCCCTCGCTCTAGGAAGACTCTAAATAACATATACTGCATTGATTTCCCGTTAAACCCCATTTCCCTCGCTCTAGGAAGACTCTAAATAACATATAATGCATTGATTACCCGTTAAACCCCATTCCTCCGGCTCTATTGGAAGACTCTAAATAACATATAATGCATTGATTACCCGTTAAACCCCATTCCCCTTGCTCTAGGAAGACTCTAAGTAACATATACTGCATTGATTACCCATTCCCATCGCTCTACGGCGACTCTAAATAGCATATAATGCATTGGTTACCCGTTAAATCCCATTCCCCTCGCTCTAGGAAGACTCTAAATAACATATATTGCATTGATTACCCATTCCCCTCGCTCTAGGGCGACTCTAATTAACATATAATGCATTGATTACCTGTTAAACCCCATTCCCTTCGCTCTAGGAAGACTCTAAATAACATATACGGCATTGATTACCCATTCCCCTCGCTCTAGGAAGACTCTAAATAGCATATACTGCATTGATTACCCGTTAAAATCCCATTCCCCTCGCTCTAGGAAGACTCTAAATAACATATACTGCATTGATTACCCGTTAAACCCCATTCCCCTCGCTCTAGGAAGACTCTAAATAACATATACTGCATTGATTACCCGTTAAACCCCATTCCCCTCGCTCTAGGAAAACTCTAAATAACATATAATGCATTGATTACCCGTTAAACCCCATTCCCCTTGCTCTAGGAAGACTCTAAATAACATATAATGCATTGATTACCCGTTAAACCCCATTCCCCTTGCTCTAGGAAGACTCTAAATAACATATAATGCATTGATTACCCGTTAAACCCCATTCCCCTCGCTCTAGGGCGACTCTAAATAACATTGATTACCTGTTAAATCCCATTCCCCTCGCTCTAGGAAGACTCTAAATAACATATAATGCATTGATTACCCGTTAAACCCCATTCCCCTTGCTTTAGGAAGACTCTAAATAACATATAATGCATTGATTACCCGTTAAACCCCATTCCCCTTGCTCTAGGAAGACTCTAAATAACATATAATGCATTGATTACCCGTTAAACCCCATTCCCCTTGCTCTAGGAAGACTCTAAATAACATATAATGCATTGATTACCCGTTAAACCCCATTCCCCTCGCTATAGGAAGACTCTAAATAACATATACGGCATTGATTACACATTCTCCTCGCTCTAGGAAGACTCTAAATAGCATATACTGCATTGATTACCCGTTAAACCCATTCCCCTCGCTCTAGGAAGACTGTAAATAAGATATACGGCATTGATTACCCATTCCCCTCGCTCTAGGAAGACTCTAAATAACATATACTGCATTGATTACCCGTTAAACCCCATTCCCCTCGCTCTAGGAAGACTCTAAATAACATATAATGCATTGTTTACCCGTTAAAACCCATTCCTCTTGCTCTATAGGAAGACTCTAAATAACATATACTGCACTGATTACCCGTTAAAACCCATTCCCCTCGCTCTAGGAAGACTCTAAATAACATATACTGCATTGATTACCCATTCCCCTCGCTCTAGGGCGACTCTAAATAACATATACTGCATTGATTACCCGTTAAATCTCATTCCCCTCGCTCTAGGAAGACTCTAAATAACATATACTGCATTGATTACCCGTTAAACCCCATTCCCCTTGCTCTAGGAAGACTCTAAATAACATATAATGCATTGATTACCAGTTAAACCCCATTCCCCTTGCTCTAGGAAGACTCTAAGTAACATATAATGCATTGATTACCCGTTAAACCCCATTCTCCTCGCTCTAGGAAGACTATAAATAACATATACGGCATTGATTACCCATTCCCCTTGCTCTAGGAAGACTATAAATAACATATAATGCATTGATTACCAGTTAAACCCCATTCCCCTAGCTCTAGGAAGACTCTAAATAACATATAATGCATTGATTACCCGTTAAACCCCATTCTCCTCGCTCTAGGAAGACTATAAATAACATATACGGCATTGATTACCCATTCCCCTCGCTCTAGGAAGACTCTAAATAGCATATACTGCATTGATTACCCGTTAAATCCCATTCCCCTCGCTCTAGCAAGACTCTAAATAAGATATACGGCATTGATTACCCATTCCCCTCGCTCTAGGAAGACTCTAAATAACATATACTGCATTGATTACCCGTTAAACCCCATTCCCCTCGCTTTAGGAAGACTCTAAATAACATATACTGCATTGATTACCCGTTAAACCCCATTCCTTTCGCTCTATTGGAAGACTCTAAATAACATATACTGCATTGATTACCCGTTAAATCCCATTCCCCTCGCTCTAGGAAGACTATATAACATATACTGCATTGATTACCCATTCCCCTCGCTCTAGGGCGACTCTAAATAGCATATAATGCATTGATTACCCGTTAAACCCATTCCCCTCGCTCTAGGAAGACCCTAAATAACATATACTGCATTGATTACCCATTCCCCTCGCTCTAGGGCGACTCTAAATAACATATACTGCATTGATTACCCGTTAAACCCCATTCCCCTCGCTCTAGGAAGACTCTAAATAACATATACTGCATTGATTACCCGTTAAATCCCATTCCCCTCGCTCTAGGAAGACTCTAAATAACATATAATGCATTGATTACCCATTCTTCTCGCTCTAGGGCGACTCTAAATAACATATAATGCATTGATTACCCGTTAAACCCCATTCTCCTCGCTCTAGGAAGACTCTAAATAACATATACGGCATTGATTACCCATTCCCCTCGCTCTAGGAAGACTCTAAACAGCATATACTGCATCGATTACCCGTTAAATCCCATTCACCTCGCTCTAGGAAGACTCTAAATAAGATATACGGCATTGATTACCCATTCCCCTTGCTCTAGGAAGACTCTAAATAACATATACTGCATTGATTACCCGTTAAACCCCATTCCCCTCGCTCTAGGAAGACTTTAAATAACATATACTGCATTGATTACCCATTAAACCCCATTCCCGTCGCTCTAGGAAGACTCTAAATAACATATAATGCATTGATTACCCCTTAAATCCCATCCCCCCCGCTCTAGGAAGACTCTAAATAACATATACTGCATTGATTACCCGTTAAATCCCATTCCCCTCGCTCTAGGAAGACTCTAAATAACTTATACTGCTTTGATTACCCATTCCCCTCGCTCTAGGGCGACTATTAATAGCATATAATGCATTGATTACCCGTTAAATCCCATTCCCTTCGCTCTAGGAAGACTCTAAATAAGATATACGGCATTGATTACCCATTCCCCTCGCCCTAGGAAGACTCTAAATAACATATACTGCATTGATTACCCGTTAAACCCCATTCCCCTCGCTCTAGGAAGACTCTAAATAACATATACTGCATTGATTACCCGTTAAACCCCATTCCTCTCGCTCTATTGGAAGACTCTAAATAACATATACTGCATTGATTACCCGTTAAATCCCATTCCCCTCGCTCTAGGAAGACTCTAAATAACATATACTGCATTGATTACCCATTCCCCTCGCTCTAGGGCGACTCTAAATAACATATAATGCATTGATTACCCGTTAAATCACATTCCCCTCGCCCTAGGAAGACTCGAAATAACATATACAGCATTGATTACCCATTCCCCTCGCTCTAGGGCGACTCTAAATAGCATATACTGCATTGATTACCCGTTAAATCCCATTCCCCTCGCTCTAGGAAGACTCTAAATAACATATACTGCATTGATTACCCGTTAAACCCCATTCCCCTCGATCTAGGAAGACTCTAAATAACATATACTGCATTGATTACTCGTTAAACCCCATTCCCCTCGCTCTAGGAAGACTCTCAATAACATATAATGCATTGATTACCCGTTAAACCCCATTCCTCTCGCTCTATAGGAAGACTCTAAATAACATATACTGCATTGATTACCCGTTAAATCCCATTCCCCTCGCTCTAGGAAGACTCTAAATAACATATACTGCATTGATTACCCATTCCCCTCGCTCTAGGGCGACTCTAAATAACATATAATGCATTGATTACCCGTTAAATCCCGTTACCCTCGCTCTAGGAAGACTCTAAATAACATATACTGCATTGCTTACCAGTTAAATCCCATTCCCCTTGCTCTAGGAAGACTCTAAATAACATATACTGCATTGATTAACCATTACCCTCGCTCTAGGGCGACTCTAAATAGCATATAATGCATTGATTACCCGTTAAATCCCATTCCCTCGCTCTAGGAAGACTCTAAATAACATATACTGCATTGATTACCCATTCCCCTCGCTCTAGGGCGACTCTAAATAACATATAATGCATTGATTACCCGTTAAATCCCATTCCCCTCGCTCTAGGAAGACTCTAAATAACATATAATGCATTGGTTCCCCATTCCCCTCGCTCTAGGGCGACTCTTAATAATATATAATGCATTGATTACCCGTTAAATCCCATTCCCCTCGCTCTAGGAAGACTCTAAATAAGATATGCGGCATTGATTATCCATTCCCCTCGCTCTAGGAAGACTCTAAATAACATATAATGCATTGATTACCCGTTAAACCCCATTCCCCTTGCTCTAGGAAGACTCTAAATAACATATAATGCATTGATACCCCGTTTAACCCCATTCTCATCGCTCTAGGGCGACTCGAAATAACATATAATGCATTGATTACCCGTTAAACCCCATTCCCCTCGCGCTAGGGCGACTCTAAATAACATATAATGCATTGATTACCCGTTAAATCCCATTCCCCTCGCTCTAGGAAGACTCTAAATAACATATAATGCATTGATTACCCGTTAAACCCCATTCCCCTCTCTCTAGGAAGACTCTAAATAACATATACGGCATTGATTACCCATTCCCCTCGCTCTAGGAAGACTCTAAATAGCATATACTGCATTGATTACCCGTTAAATCCCATTCCCCTCGCTCTAGGAAGACTCTAAATAAGATATACGGCATTGATTACCCATTCCCCTCGCTCTAGGAAGACTCTAAATAACATATACTGCATTGATTACCCGTTAAATCCCATTCCCCTCGCTCTAGGAAGACTCTAAATAACATATACTGCATTGATTACCCATTCCCCTCGCTCTAGGGCGACTCTAAATAGCATATAATGCATTGATTACCCGTTAAATCCCATTCCCCTCGCTCTAGGAAGACTCTAAATAACATATACTGCATTGATTACCCATTCCCCTCGCTCTAGGAAGATTCTAAATAACATATACTGCATTGATTACCCGTTAAATCCCATTCCTCTCGCTCTAGGAAGACTCTAAATAACATATACTGCATTGATTACCCATTCCCCTCGCTCTAAGGCGACTCTAAATAACATATAATGCATTGATTACCCATTCCCCTCGCTCTAGGGCGACTCTAAATAACATATACTGCATTGATTACCCGTTAAATCTCATTCCCCTCGCTCTAGGAAGACTCTAAATAACATATACTGCATTGATTACCCGTTAAACCCCATTCCCCTTGCTCTAGGAAGACTCTAAATAACATATAATGCATTGATTACCAGTTAAACCCCATTCCCCTCGCTCTAGGAAGACTCTAAGTAACATATAATGCATTGATTACCCGTTAAACCCCATTCCCCTAGCTCTAGGAAGACTCTAAATAAAATATAATGCATTGATTACCCGTTAAACCCCATTCCCCTCGCTCTAGGAAGACTCTAAATAACATATACGGCATTGATTACCCATTCCCCTCGCTCTAGGAAGACTCTAAATAGCATATACTGCATTGATTACCCGTTAAATCCCATTCCCCTCGCTCTAGGAAGACTCTAAATAAGATATACGGCATTGATTACCCATTCCCCTCGCTCTAGGAAGACTCTAAATAACATATACTGCATTGATTACCCGTTAAATCCCATTCTCCTCGCTCTAGGAAGACTCTAAATAACATATACTGCATTGATTACCCATTCCCCTCGCTCTAGGGCGACTCTAAATAGCATATAATGCATTGATTACCCGTTAAATCCCATTCCCCTCGCTCTAGGAAGACTCTAAATAACATATAATGCATTGATTACCCATTCTTCTCGCTCTAGGGCGACTCTAAATAACATATAATGCATTGATTACCCGTTAAACCCCATTCCCCTCGCTCTAGGAAGACTCTAAATAACATATACGGCATTGATTACCCATTCCCCTCGCTCTAGGAAGACTCTAAATAGCATATACTGCATTGATTACCCGTTAAATCCCATTCCCCTCGCTCTAGGAAGACTCTAAATAAGATATACGGCATTGATTACCCATTCCCCTTGCTCTAGGAAGACTCTAAATAACATTTACTGCATTGATTACCCATTCCCCTCGCTCTAGGGCGACTCTAAATAGCATATAATGCATTGATTACCCGTTAAATCCCATTCCCCTCGCTCTAGGAAGACTCTAAATAACATATAATGCATTGATTACCCATTCTTCTCGCTCTAGGGCGACTCTAAATAACATATAATGCATTGATTACCCGTTAAACCCCATTCCCCTCGCTCTAGGAAGACTCTAAATAACATATACGGCATTGATTACCCATTCCCCTCGCTCTAGGAAGACTCTAAATAGCATATACTGCATTGATTACCCGTTAAATCCCATTCCCCTCGCTCTAGGAAGACTCTAAATAAGATATACGGCATTGATTACCCATTCCCCTTGCTCTAGGAAGACTCTAAATAACATATACTGCATTGATTACCCGTTAAACCCCATTCCCCTCGCTCTAGGAAGACTTTAAATAACATATACTGCATTGATTACCCATTAAACCCCATTCCCCTCGCTCTAGGAACACTCTAAATGACATATAATGCATTGATTACCCCTTAAATCCCATTCCCCCGCTCTAGGAAGACTCTAAATAAATTATACTGCATTGATTACCCGTTAAATCCCATTCCCCTCGCTCTAGGAAGACTCTAAATAACATATATTGCATTGATTACCCGTTCCCCTCGCTCTAGGGCGACTATTAATAGCATACAATGCATTGATTACCCGTTAAATCCCATTCCCCTCGCTCTAGGAAGACTCTAAATAAGATATACGGCATTTATTACCCATTCCCCTCGCTCTAGGAAGACTCTAAATAACATATACTGCATTGATTACCCGTTAAACCCCATTCCTCTCGCTCTAGGAAGACTCTAAATAACATATACTGCATTGATTACCCGTTAAACCCCATTCCTCTCGCTCTATTGGAAGACACTAAATAACATATACTGCATTGATTACCCGTTAAATCCCATTCCCCTCGCTCTAGGAAGACTCTAAATAACATATACTGCATTGATTACCCATTCCCCTCGCTCTAGGGCGACTCTAAATAACATATAATGCATTGATTACCCGTTAAATCACATTCCCCTCGCCCTAGGAAGACTCGAAATAACATATACAGCATTGATTACCCATTTCCCTTGCTCTAGGGCGACTCTCAATAGCATATACTGCATTGATTACCCGTTAAATCCCATTCCCCTCGCTCTAGGAAGACTCTAAATAACATATACTGCATTGATTACCCGTTAAACCCCATTCCCCTCGCTCTAGGAAGACTCTAAATAACATATACTGCATTGATTACTCGTTAAACCCCATTCCCCTCGCTCTAGGAAGACTCTAAATAACATATAATGTATTGATTACCCGTTAAACCCCATTCCTCTCGTTCTATAGGAAGACTCTAAATAACATATACTGCATTGATTACCCGTTAAATCCCATTCCCCTCGCTCTAGGAAGACTCTAAATAACATATACTGCATTGATTACCCATTCCCCTCGCTCTAGGGCGACTCTAAATAACAAATAATGCATTGATTACCCGTTAAATCCCGTTACCCTCGCTCTAGGAAGACTCTAAATAACATATACTGCATTGATTACCAGTTAAATCGCATTCCCCTCGCTCTAGGAAGACTCTAAATAACATATACTGCATTGATTAACCATTACCCTCGCTCTAGGGCGACTCTAAATAGCATATAATGCATTGATTACCCGTTAAATCCCATTCCCTCGCTCTAGGAAGACTCTAAATAACATATAATGCATTGATTACCCTTTAAATCCCATTCCCCTTGTTCTAGGAAGACTCTAAATAACATATACTGCATTGATTACCCATTCGCCTCGCTCTAGGAAGACTCTAAATAACATATACTGCATTGATTACCCATTCCCCTCGCTCTAGGAAGACTCTAAATAACATATACTGCATTGATTACTCGTTAAATCCCATTCCCCTCGCTCTAGGAAGACTCTAAATAACATATACTGCATTGATTACCCATTCCCCTCGCTCTAAGGCGACTCTAAATAACATATAATGCATTGATTACCCATTCCCCTCGCTCTAGGGCGACTCTAAATAACATATAATGCATTGATTACCCGTTAAATCCCATTCCCCTCGCTCTAGGAAGAATCTAAATAACATATACTGCATTGATTACCCATTCCCCTCGCTTTAGGGCGACTCTAAATAACATATAATGCATTGATTACCCATTCCCCTCGCTCTAGGGCGACTCTAAATAACATATAATGCATTGATTACCCGTTAAATCCCATTCCCCTCGCTCTAGGAAGACTCTAAATAACATATACTGCATTGATTACCCATTCCCCTCGCTCTAGGTCGACTCTAAATAACATATAATGCATTGATTACCCATTCCCCTCGCTCTAGAGCGACTCTAAATAACATATAATGCATTGATTACCCATTCTCCTCGCTCTAGGGCGACTCTAAATAACATATAATGCATTGATTACCCGTTAAATCCCATTCCCCTCGCTCTAGAAAGACTCTAAATAACATATACTGCATTGATTACCCATTCCCCTCGCTCTAGGAAGACTCTAAATAACATATAATGCATTGATTACCCGTTAAATCCCATTCCCCTCGCTCTAGGGCGACTCTAAATAACATATACTTCATTGATTACCCATTCCCCTCGCTCTAGGGCGACTCTAAATAACATATACTGCATTGATTACCCATTCCCCTCGCTCTATGGCGACTCTAAATAACAAATAATGCATTGATTACCCGTTAAATCCCATTCCCCTCGCTCTAGGAAGACTCTAAATAACATATACTGCATTGATTACCCATTGCCCTCGCTCTAGGAAGACTCTAAATAACATATAATGCATTGATTACCCGTTAAACCCCATTCCCCTCGCTCTAGGGCGACTCTAAATAACATATAATGCATTGATTACCCGTTAAAACCCATTACCCTCGCTCTAGGAAGACTCTAAATAACATATACTGCATTGATTACCAGTTAAATCCCATTCCCCTCGCTCTAGGAAGACTCTAAATAACATATAATGCATTGATTACCCATTTCCCTCGCTCTCGTGCGACTCTAAATAACATATAATGCATTGAGCACCCGTTAAATCCCATTCCCCTCGCTCTAGGAAGACTCTAAATAACATATAATGCATTGGTTCCCCATTCCCCTCGCTCTAGGGCGACTCTAAATAATATATAATGCATTGATTACCCGTTAAATCCCATTCCCCTCGCTCTAGGAAGACTCTAAATAACATATAATGCATTGATTACCCGTTAAACCCCATTCCTCTCGCTCTATAGGAAGACTCTAAATAACATATACTGCATTGATTACCCGTTAAACCCCATTCCTCTCGCTCTAGGGCGACTCTAAATAACATATAATGCATTGATTACCCGTTAAACCCCATTCCTCTCGCTCTAGGGAGACTCTAAATAACATATACTGCATTGATTACCCATTCCCCTTGCTCTAGGAAGACTCTAAATAACATATACTGCATTGATTACCCATTCCCCTCGCTGTAGGGCGACTCTAAATAACATATACTGCATTGATTACCCGTTAAATCCCATTCCCCTCGCTCTAGGAAGACTCTAAAAAATATATACTGCATTGATTACCCATTCCCCTCGCTCTAGGGCGACTCTAAATAACATATAATGCATTGATTACCCATTCCCCTCGCTCTAGAGCGACTCTAAATAACATATAATGCATTGATTACCCATTCCCCTCGCTCTAGGGCGACTCTAAATAACATATAATGCATTGATTACCCGTTAAATCCCATTCCCCTCGCTCTAGGAAGACTCTAAATAACATATACTGCATTGATTACCCATTCCCCTCGCTGTAGGGCGACTCTAAATAACATATACTGCATTGATTACCCATTCCCCTCGCTCTATGGGGATTCTAAATAACATATAATGCATTGATTACCCGTTAAATCCCATTCCCCTCGCTCTAGGAAGACTCTAAATAACATATACTGCATTGATTACCCATTCCCCTCGCTCTAGGAAGACTCTAAATAACATATAATGCATTGATTACCCGTTAAACCCCATTCCCCTCGCTCTAGGGCGACTCTAAATAACATATAATGCATTGATTACCCGTTAAATCCCATTCCCCTCGCTCTAGGAAGACTCTAAATAACATATACTGCATTGATTACCAGTTAAATCCCATTCCCCTCGCTTTAGGGCGACTCTAAATAAAATATAATGCATTGATTACCCATTCCCCTCGCTCTAGGGCGACTCTAAATAACATATAATGCATTGATTACCCGTTAAATCCCATTCCCCTCGCTCTAGGAAGACTCTAAATAACATATACTGCATTGATTACCCATTCCCCTCGCTCTAGGGCGACTCTAAATAACATATAATGCATTGATTACCCATTCCCCTCGCTCTAGAGCGACTCTAAATAACATATAATGCATTGATTACCCATTCCCCTCGCTCTAGGGCGACTCTAAATAACATATAATGCATTGATTACCCGTTAAATCCCATTCCCCTCGCTCTAGAAAGACTCTAAATAACATATACTGCATTGATTACCCATTCCCCTCGCTCTAGGAAGACTCTAAATAACATATAATGCATTGATTACCCGTTAAATCCCATTCCCCTCGCTCTAGGGCGACTCTAAATAACATATACTGCATTGATTACCCATTCCCCTCGCTCTAGGGCGACTCTAAATAACATATACTGCATTGATTACCCATTCTTCTCGCTCTATGGCGACTCTAAATAACATATAATGCATTGATTACCCGTTAAATCCCATTCCCCTCGCTCTAGGAAGACTCTAAATAACATATACTGCATTGATTACCCATTGCCCTCGCTCTAGGAAGACTCTAAATAACATATAATGCATTGATTACCCGTTAAATCCCATTCCCCTCGCTCTAGGGCGACTCTAAATAACATATAATGCATTGATTACCCGTTAAATCCCATTACCCTCGCTCTAGGAAGACTCTAAATAACATATACTGCATTGATTACCAGTTAAATCCCATTCCCCTCGCTCTAGGAAGACTCTAAATAACATATACTGCATTGATTACCCATTACCCTCGCTCTAGGGCGACTCTAAATAGCATATAATGCATTGATTACCCGTTAAATCCCATTCCCCTCGCTCTAGGAAGACTCTAAATAACATATAATGCATTGATTACCCATTCCCCTCGCTCAAGGGCGACTCTAAATAACATATAATGCATTGATTACCCGTTAAATCCCATTCCCCTCGCTCTAGGAAGACTCTAAATAACATATAATGTATTGGTTCCCCATTCCTCTCGCTCTAGGGCGAATCTAAATAATATATAATGCATTGATTACCGGTTAAAACCCATTCCCCTCGCTCTAGGAAGGCTCTAAATAACATATAATGCATTGATTACCCGTTAAACCCCATTCCTCTCGCTCTAGGGCGACTCTAAATAACATATACTGCATTGATTACCCATTCCCCTTGCTCTAGGAAGACTCTAAATAACATCTACTGCATTGA
>JAWPHD010022346.1:0-25361 GCA_037043455.1 Cyrtodaria siliqua
TTTCATTCTTTAATGCTAAGGCATTGCGCTTTAGAGCTGCAGAACAGGTATCTTTCATCATTCATCTCTAATGCCTTGCAATTTAGAGCTTCAGAATGGGAATTTCCATCATTCATCTCTAAGCCCTTGCGCTTTAGAGCTGCAGAACGGGTACCTTACATCCTTCACCTTTAAGCATTGTTTGTGTATCTGTGAACGTTTCAGACATGTTAGGACACAGTTAACACGGTTTTTCAGAAATCCCGTCTGTGTATGTATAGTTACTTCAAGTTATCTTCATATTGCAGGAATTAGCAGAAATTTTACTTGATACCATGTTTAACTAAAAATTAACTATATTTTCAAAACCAATACAGGAATAAGCATAATTTTAGCTTTATTTTACAGCTATTGGCTTGTAAAACAAACACACATATCAATGAAGACAGACTACTTTGAAAAAATGTCAAAATTAAAGCGAGAGACTGTTACTTTTCCTGGAAAATCAAAATTTTGACGGGTAACCCTTAGTTTGAGTTTATTAGTTTCAGCATTTTTCTCAATAATCATTTCTTAAAGATCATTTTTATGCTATATTCAGATGAAGAGATGCCTTTTCATGTATATTTGAAAGTTTCAGACATAGCTGAGCACAAATGACCAGGAAAATGCAAAATCCTTATCACTACTGTAGATTTTCAAAATATTAAAGGTGCTCGGCCTGAATTTCGGCCAATACCCTAGGTCACTAAAACTTGAATAATTTGAAAAGCAATAAACATGGAATCAAACTTTTAGCACTTTTCAGCGTGTAATTGATTTTGTATACATGTTCAATTATTATTGAGGCGATCATTAGAAAAAAAAATGACCTTAAGGACTCACACCACTATTATCTCCCTTGAATACTCCTGCCCTACAGATGAAGGAGGTAGATAAAAAAAAACAAGTTCGCTTTTCTACATTTTACAGGATACACTGATTTATCTTTACCAGGTTCTAAATCTACAGCATTTTAGGAAGAGATCCCAGAAAAATGCATGTTGATATAAGATTTCTAGCTAATTCTGCCTCATTTTACACATCATGGGTCTAATCTCCACGGAGTTGTATTTTTGTCTCAATTTTGATAGGTGTGACACAAACATGAAATTAAAAAAAGTTCAATCTGGTAAATATTCGTTAAAAGTTAATAGCATGCAGATATTGGATCAATGAAGAATTTAAGCATAAATACATGTTGCAAAATCTTTTTTATCTCTATGCCACGAACAAAAACATTACAATGGGACCCTATGGAAAATTAATTGTGGTGTGAGACGTTAAGAAAGAGCTGCAGAATGGGTATCTTTATTCGTTATTCTTAAGGCATTGCGCTTTAGAGCTGCAGAATGGCATTTTCATCCGTCATCTCTAAGGTATTGCGCTTTAGAGCTGCTGAACGAGTATCTTTCATTCTTTAATGCTAAGGCATTGCGCTTTAGAGCTGCAGAACAGGTATCTTTCATCATTCATCTCTAATGCCTTGCAATTTAGAGCTTCAGAATGGGAATTTCCATCATTCATCTCTAAGCCCTTGCGCTTTAGAGCTGCAGAACGGGTACCTTACATCCTTCACCTTTAAGCATTGTTTGTGTATCTGTGAACGTTTCAGACATGTTAGGACACAGTTAACACGGTTTTTCAGAAATCCCGTCTGTGTATGTATAGTTACTTCAAGTTATCTTCATATTGCAGGAATTAGCAGAAATTTTACTTGATACCATGTTTAACTAAAAATTAACTATATTTTCAAAACCAATACAGGAATAAGCATAATTTTAGCTTTATTTTACAGCTATTGGCTTGTAAAACAAACACACATATCAATGAAGACAGACTACTTTGAAAAAATGTCAAAATTAAAGCGAGAGACTGTTACTTTTCCTGGAAAATCAAAATTTTGACGGGTAACCCTTAGTTTGAGTTTATTAGTTTCAGCATTTTTCTCAATAATCATTTCTTAAAGATCATTTTTATGCTATATTCAGATGAAGAGATGCCTTTTCATGTATATTTGAAAGTTTCAGACATAGCTGAGCACAAATGACCAGGAAAATGCAAAATCCTTATCACTACTGTAGATTTTCAAAATATTAAAGGTGCTCGGCCTGAATTTCGGCCAATACCCTAGGTCACTAAAACTTGAATAATTTGAAAAGCAATAAACATGGAATCAAACTTTTAGCACTTTTCAGCGTGTAATTGATTTTGTATACATGTTCAATTATTATTGAGGCGATCATTAGAAAAAAAAATGACCTTAAGGACTCACACCACTATTATCTCCCTTGAATACTCCTGCCCTACAGATGAAGGAGGTAGATAAAAAAAAACAAGTTCGCTTTTCTACATTTTACAGGATACACTGATTTATCTTTACCAGGTTCTAAATCTACAGCATTTTAGGAAGAGATCCCAGAAAAATGCATGTTGATATAAGATTTCTAGCTAATTCTGCCTCATTTTACACATCATGGGTCTAATCTCCACGGAGTTGTATTTTTGTCTCAATTTTGATAGGTGTGACACAAACATGAAATTAAAAAAAGTTCAATCTGGTAAATATTCGTTAAAAGTTAATAGCATGCAGATATTGGATCAATGAAGAATTTAAGCATAAATACATGTTGCAAAATCTTTTTTATCTCTATGCCACGAACAAAAACATTACATTGGGACCCTATGGAAAATTAATTGTGGTGTGAGACGTTAAGAAAGAGCTGCAGAATGGGTATCTTTATTCGTTATTCTTAAGGCATTGCGCTTTAGAGCTGCAGAATGGCATTTTCATCCGTCATCTCTAAGGTATTGCGCTTTAGAGCTGCTGAACGAGTATCTTTCATTCTTTAATGCTAAGGCATTGCGCTTTAGAGCTGCAGAACAGGTATCTTTCATCATTCATCTCTAATGCCTTGCAATTTAGAGCTTCAGAATGGGAATTTCCATCATTCATCTCTAAGCCCTTGCGCTTTAGAGCTGCAGAACGGGTACCTTACATCCTTCACCTTTAAGCATTGTTTGTGTATCTGTGAACGTTTCAGACATGTTAGGACACAGTTAACACGGTTTTTCAGAAATCCCGTCTGTGTATGTATAGTTACTTCAAGTTATCTTCATATTGCAGGAATTAGCAGAAATTTTACTTGATACCATGTTTAACTAAAAATTAACTATATTTTCAAAACCAATACAGGAATAAGCATAATTTTAGCTTTATTTTACAGCTATTGGCTTGTAAAACAAACACACATATCAATGAAGACAGACTACTTTGAAAAAATGTCAAAATTAAAGCGAGAGACTGTTACTTTTCCTGGAAAATCAAAATTTTGACGGGTAACCCTTAGTTTGAGTTTATTAGTTTCAGCATTTTTCTCAATAATCATTTCTTAAAGATCATTTTTATGCTATATTCAGATGAAGAGATGCCTTTTCATGTATATTTGAAAGTTTCAGACATAGCTGAGCACAAATGACCAGGAAAATGCAAAATCCTTATCACTACTGTAGATTTTCAAAATATTAAAGGTGCTCGGCCTGAATTTCGGCCAATACCCTAGGTCACTAAAACTTGAATAATTTGAAAAGCAATAAACATGGAATCAAACTTTTAGCACTTTTCAGCGTGTAATTGATTTTGTATACATGTTCAATTATTATTGAGGCGATCATTAGAAAAAAAAATGACCTTAAGGACTCACACCACTATTATCTCCCTTGAATACTCCTGCCCTACAGATGAAGGAGGTAGATAAAAAAAAACAAGTTCGCTTTTCTACATTTTACAGGATACACTGATTTATCTTTACCAGGTTCTAAATCTACAGCATTTTAGGAAGAGATCCCAGAAAAATGCATGTTGATATAAGATTTCTAGCTAATTCTGCCTCATTTTACACATCATGGGTCTAATCTCCACGGAGTTGTATTTTTGTCTCAATTTTGATAGGTGTGACACAAACATGAAATTAAAAAAAGTTCAATCTGGTAAATATTCGTTAAAAGTTAATAGCATGCAGATATTGGATCAATGAAGAATTTAAGCATAAATACATGTTGCAAAATCTTTTTTATCTCTATGCCACGAACAAAAACATTACAATGGGACCCTATGGAAAATTAATTGTGGTGTGAGACGTTAAGAAAGAGCTGCAGAATGGGTATCTTTATTCGTTATTCTTAAGGCATTGCGCTTTAGAGCTGCAGAATGGCATTTTCATCCGTCATCTCTAAGGTATTGCGCTTTAGAGCTGCTGAACGAGTATCTTTCATTCTTTAATGCTAAGGCATTGCGCTTTAGAGCTGCAGAACAGGTATCTTTCATCATTCATCTCTAATGCCTTGCAATTTAGAGCTTCAGAATGGGAATTTCCATCATTCATCTCTAAGCCCTTGCGCTTTAGAGCTGCAGAACGGGTACCTTACATCCTTCACCTTTAAGCATTGTTTGTGTATCTGTGAACGTTTCAGACATGTTAGGACACAGTTAACACGGTTTTTCAGAAATCCCGTCTGTGTATGTATAGTTACTTCAAGTTATCTTCATATTGCAGGAATTAGCAGAAATTTTACTTGATACCATGTTTAACTAAAAATTAACTATATTTTCAAAACCAATACAGGAATAAGCATAATTTTAGCTTTATTTTACAGCTATTGGCTTGTAAAACAAACACACATATCAATGAAGACAGACTACTTTGAAAAAATGTCAAAATTAAAGCGAGAGACTGTTACTTTTCCTGGAAAATCAAAATTTTGACGGGTAACCCTTAGTTTGAGTTTATTAGTTTCAGCATTTTTCTCAATAATCATTTCTTAAAGATCATTTTTATGCTATATTCAGATGAAGAGATGCCTTTTCATGTATATTTGAAAGTTTCAGACATAGCTGAGCACAAATGACCAGGAAAATGCAAAATCCTTATCACTACTGTAGATTTTCAAAATATTAAAGGTGCTCGGCCTGAATATCGGCCAATACCCTAGGTCACTAAAACTTGAATAATTTGAAAAGCAATAAACATGGAATCAAACTTTTAGCACTTTTCAGCGTGTAATTGATTTTGTATACATGTTCAATTATTATTGAGGCGATCATTAGAAAAAAAAATGACCTTAAGAAAGAGCTGCAGAATGGGTATCTTTATTCGTTATTCTTAAGGCATTGCGCTTTAGAGCTGCAGAATGGCATTTTCATCCGTCATCTCTAAGGTATTGCGCTTTAGAGCTGCTGAACGAGTATCTTTCATTCTTTAATGCTAAGGCATTGCGCTTTAGAGCTGCAGAACAGGTATCTTTCATCATTCATCTCTAATGCCTTGCAATTTAGAGCTTCAGAATGGGAATTTCCATCATTCATCTCTAAGCCCTTGCGCTTTAGAGCTGCAGAACGGGTACCTTACATCCTTCACCTTTAAGCATTGTTTGTGTATCTGTGAACGTTTCAGACATGTTAGGACACAGTTAACACGGTTTTTCAGAAATCCCGTCTGTGTATGTATAGTTACTTCAAGTTATCTTCATATTGCAGGAATTAGCAGAAATTTTACTTGATACCATGTTTAACTAAAAATTAACTATATTTTCAAAACCAATACAGGAATAAGCATAATTTTAGCTTTATTTTACAGCTATTGGCTTGTAAAACAAACACACATATCAATGAAGACAGACTACTTTGAAAAAATGTCAAAATTAAAGCGAGAGACTGTTACTTTTCCTGGAAAATCAAAATTTTGACGGGTAACCCTTAGTTTGAGTTTATTAGTTTCAGCATTTTTCTCAATAATCATTTCTTAAAGATCATTTTTATGCTATATTCAGATGAAGAGATGCCTTTTCATGTATATTTGAAAGTTTCAGACATAGCTGAGCACAAATGACCAGGAAAATGCAAAATCCTTATCACTACTGTAGATTTTCAAAATATTAAAGGTGCTCGGCCTGAATTTCGGCCAATACCCTAGGTCACTAAAACTTGAATAATTTGAAAAGCAATAAACATGGAATCAAACTTTTAGCACTTTTCAGCGTGTAATTGATTTTGTATACATGTTCAATTATTATTGAGGCGATCATTAGAAAAAAAAATTACCTTAAGGACTCACACCACTATTATCTCCCTTGAATACTCCTGCCCTACAGATGAAGGAGGTAGATAAAAAAAAACAAGTTCGCTTTTCTACATTTTACAGGATACACTGATTTATCTTTACCAGGTTCTAAATCTACAGCATTTTAGGAAGAGATCCCAGAAAAATGCATGTTGATATAAGATTTCTAGCTAATTCTGCCTCATTTTACACATCATGGGTCTAATCTCCACGGAGTTGTATTTTTGTCTCAATTTTGATAGGTGTGACACAAACATGAAATTAAAAAAAGTTCAATCTGGTAAATATTCGTTAAAAGTTAATAGCATGCAGATATTGGATCAATGAAGAATTTAAGCATAAATACATGTTGCAAAATCTTTTTTATCTCTATGCCACGAACAAAAACATTACAATGGGACCCTATGGAAAATTAATTGTGGTGTGAGACGTTAAGAAAGAGCTGCAGAATGGGTATCTTTATTCGTTATTCTTAAGGCATTGCGCTTTAGAGCTGCAGAATGGCATTTTCATCCGTCATCTCTAAGGTATTGCGCTTTAGAGCTGCTGAACGAGTATCTTTCATTCTTTAATGCTAAGGCATTGCGCTTTAGAGCTGCAGAACAGGTATCTTTCATCATTCATCTCTAATGCCTTGCAATTTAGAGCTTCAGAATGGGAATTTCCATCATTCATCTCTAAGCCCTTGCGCTTTAGAGCTGCAGAACGGGTACCTTACATCCTTCACCTTTAAGCATTGTTTGTGTATCTGTGAACGTTTCAGACATGTTAGGACACAGTTAACACGGTTTTTCAGAAATCCCGTCTGTGTATGTATAGTTACTTCAAGTTATCTTCATATTGCAGGAATTAGCAGAAATTTTACTTGATACCATGTTTAACTAAAAATTAACTATATTTTCAAAACCAATACAGGAATAAGCATAATTTTAGCTTTATTTTACAGCTATTGGCTTGTAAAACAAACACACATATCAATGAAGACAGACTACTTTGAAAAAATGTCAAAATTAAAGCGAGAGACTGTTACTTTTCCTGGAAAATCAAAATTTTGACGGGTAACCCTTAGTTTGAGTTTATTAGTTTCAGCATTTTTCTCAATAATCATTTCTTAAAGATCATTTTTATGCTATATTCAGATGAAGAGATGCCTTTTCATGTATATTTGAAAGTTTCAGACATAGCTGAGCACAAATGACCAGGAAAATGCAAAATCCTTATCACTACTGTAGATTTTCAAAATATTAAAGGTGCTCGGCCTGAATTTCGGCCAATACCCTAGGTCACTAAAACTTGAATAATTTGAAAAGCAATAAACATGGAATCAAACTTTTAGCACTTTTCAGCGTGTAATTGATTTTGTATACATGTTCAATTATTATTGAGGCGATCATTAGAAAAAAAAATGACCTTAAGGACTCACACCACTATTATCTCCCTTGAATACTCCTGCCCTACAGATGAAGGAGGTAGATAAAAAAAAACAAGTTCGCTTTTCTACATTTTACAGGATACACTGATTTATCTTTACCAGGTTCTAAATCTACAGCATTTTAGGAAGAGATCCCAGAAAAATGCATGTTGATATAAGATTTCTAGCTAATTCTGCCTCATTTTACACATCATGGGTCTAATCTCCACGGAGTTGTATTTTTGTCTCAATTTTGATAGGTGTGACACAAACATGAAATTAAAAAAAGTTCAATCTGGTAAATATTCGTTAAAAGTTAATAGCATGCAGATATTGGATCAATGAAGAATTTAAGCATAAATACATGTTGCAAAATCTTTTTTATCTCTATGCCACGAACAAAAACATTACAATGGGACCCTATGGAAAATTAATTGTGGTGTGAGACGTTAAGAAAGAGCTGCAGAATGGGTATCTTTATTCGTTATTCTTAAGGCATTGCGCTTTAGAGCTGCAGAATGGCATTTTCATCCGTCATCTCTAAGGTATTGCGCTTTAGAGCTGCTGAACGAGTATCTTTCATTCTTTAATGCTAAGGCATTGCGCTTTAGAGCTGCAGAACAGGTATCTTTCATCATTCATCTCTAATGCCTTGCAATTTAGAGCTTCAGAATGGGAATTTCCATCATTCATCTCTAAGCCCTTGCGCTTTAGAGCTGCAGAACGGGTACCTTACATCCTTCACCTTTAAGCATTGTTTGTGTATCTGTGAACGTTTCAGACATGTTAGGACACAGTTAACACGGTTTTTCAGAAATCCCGTCTGTGTATGTATAGTTACTTCAAGTTATCTTCATATTGCAGGAATTAGCAGAAATTTTACTTGATACCATGTTTAACTAAAAATTAACTATATTTTCAAAACCAATACAGGAATAAGCATAATTTTAGCTTTATTTTACAGCTATTGGCTTGTAAAACAAACACACATATCAATGAAGACAGACTACTTTGAAAAAATGTCAAAATTAAAGCGAGAGACTGTTACTTTTCCTGGAAAATCAAAATTTTGACGGGTAACCCTTAGTTTGAGTTTATTAGTTTCAGCATTTTTCTCAATAATCATTTCTTAAAGATCATTTTTATGCTATATTCAGATGAAGAGATGCCTTTTCATGTATATTTGAAAGTTTCAGACATAGCTGAGCACAAATGACCAGGAAAATGCAAAATCCTTATCACTACTGTAGATTTTCAAAATATTAAAGGTGCTCGGCCTGAATTTCGGCCAATACCCTAGGTCACTAAAACTTGAATAATTTGAAAAGCAATAAACATGGAATCAAACTTTTAGCACTTTTCAGCGTGTAATTGATTTTGTATACATGTTCAATTATTATTGAGGCGATCATTAGAAAAAAAAATTACCTTAAGGACTCACACCACTATTATCTCCCTTGAATACTCCTGCCCTACAGATGAAGGAGGTAGATAAAAAAAAACAAGTTCGCTTTTCTACATTTTACAGGATACACTGATTTATCTTTACCAGGTTCTAAATCTACAGCATTTTAGGAAGAGATCCCAGAAAAATGCATGTTGATATAAGATTTCTAGCTAATTCTGCCTCATTTTACACATCATGGGTCTAATCTCCACGGAGTTGTATTTTTGTCTCAATTTTGATAGGTGTGACACAAACATGAAATTAAAAAAAGTTCAATCTGGTAAATATTCGTTAAAAGTTAATAGCATGCAGATATTGGATCAATGAAGAATTTAAGCATAAATACATGTTGCAAAATCTTTTTTATCTCTATGCCACGAACAAAAACATTACAATGGGACCCTATGGAAAATTAATTGTGGTGTGAGACGTTAAGAAAGAGCTGCAGAATGGGTATCTTTATTCGTTATTCTTAAGGCATTGCGCTTTAGAGCTGCAGAATGGCATTTTCATCCGTCATCTCTAAGGTATTGCGCTTTAGAGCTGCTGAACGAGTATCTTTCATTCTTTAATGCTAAGGCATTGCGCTTTAGAGCTGCAGAACAGGTATCTTTCATCATTCATCTCTAATGCCTTGCAATTTAGAGCTTCAGAATGGGAATTTCCATCATTCATCTCTAAGCCCTTGCGCTTTAGAGCTGCAGAACGGGTACCTTACATCCTTCACCTTTAAGCATTGTTTGTGTATCTGTGAACGTTTCAGACATGTTAGGACACAGTTAACACGGTTTTTCAGAAATCCCGTCTGTGTATGTATAGTTACTTCAAGTTATCTTCATATTGCAGGAATTAGCAGAAATTTTACTTGATACCATGTTTAACTAAAAATTAACTATATTTTCAAAACCAATACAGGAATAAGCATAATTTTAGCTTTATTTTACAGCTATTGGCTTGTAAAACAAACACACATATCAATGAAGACAGACTACTTTGAAAAAATGTCAAAATTAAAGCGAGAGACTGTTACTTTTCCTGGAAAATCAAAATTTTGACGGGTAACCCTTAGTTTGAGTTTATTAGTTTCAGCATTTTTCTCAATAATCATTTCTTAAAGATCATTTTTATGCTTTATTCAGATGAAGAGATGCCTTTTCATGTATATTTGAAAGTTTCAGACATAGCTGAGCACAAATGACCAGGAAAATGCAAAATCCTTATCACTACTGTAGATTTTCAAAATATTAAAGGTGCTCGGCCTGAATTTCGGCCAATACCCTAGGTCACTAAAACTTGAATAATTTGAAAAGCAATAAACATGGAATCAAACTTTTAGCACTTTTCAGCGTGTAATTGATTTTGTATACATGTTCAATTATTATTGAGGCGATCATTAGAAAAAAAAATTACCTTAAGGACTCACACCACTATTATCTCCCTTGAATACTCCTGCCCTACAGATGAAGGAGGTAGATAAAAAAAAACAAGTTCGCTTTTCTACATTTTACAGGATACACTGATTTATCTTTACCAGGTTCTAAATCTACAGCATTTTAGGAAGAGATCCCAGAAAAATGCATGTTGATATAAGATTTCTAGCTAATTCTGCCTCATTTTACACATCATGGGTCTAATCTCCACGGAGTTGTATTTTTGTCTCAATTTTGATAGGTGTGACACAAACATGAAATTAAAAAAAGTTCAATCTGGTAAATATTCGTTAAAAGTTAATAGCATGCAGATATTGGATCAATGAAGAATTTAAGCATAAATACATGTTGCAAAATCTTTTTTATCTCTATGCCACGAACAAAAACATTACAATGGGACCCTATGGAAAATTAATTGTGGTGTGAGACGTTAAGAAAGAGCTGCAGAATGGGTATCTTTATTCGTTATTCTTAAGGCATTGCGCTTTAGAGCTGCAGAATGGCATTTTCATCCGTCATCTCTAAGGTATTGCGCTTTAGAGCTGCTGAACGAGTATCTTTCATTCTTTAATGCTAAGGCATTGCGCTTTAGAGCTGCAGAACAGGTATCTTTCATCATTCATCTCTAATGCCTTGCAATTTAGAGCTTCAGAATGGGAATTTCCATCATTCATCTCTAAGCCCTTGCGCTTTAGAGCTGCAGAACGGGTACCTTACATCCTTCACCTTTAAGCATTGTTTGTGTATCTGTGAACGTTTCAGACATGTTAGGACACAGTTAACACGGTTTTTCAGAAATCCCGTCTGTGTATGTATAGTTACTTCAAGTTATCTTCATATTGCAGGAATTAGCAGAAATTTTACTTGATACCATGTTTAACTAAAAATTAACTATATTTTCAAAACCAATACAGGAATAAGCATAATTTTAGCTTTATTTTACAGCTATTGGCTTGTAAAACAAACACACATATCAATGAAGACAGACTACTTTGAAAAAATGTCAAAATTAAAGCGAGAGACTGTTACTTTTCCTGGAAAATCAAAATTTTGACGGGTAACCCTTAGTTTGAGTTTATTAGTTTCAGCATTTTTCTCAATAATCATTTCTTAAAGATCATTTTTATGCTATATTCAGATGAAGAGATGCCTTTTCATGTATATTTGAAAGTTTCAGACATAGCTGAGCACAAATGACCAGGAAAATGCAAAATCCTTATCACTACTGTAGATTTTCAAAATATTAAAGGTGCTCGGCCTGAATTTCGGCCAATACCCTAGGTCACTAAAACTTGAATAATTTGAAAAGCAATAAACATGGAATCAAACTTTTAGCACTTTTCAGCGTGTAATTGATTTTGTATACATGTTCAATTATTATTGAGGCGATCATTAGAAAAAAAAATTACCTTAAGGACTCACACCACTATTATCTCCCTTGAATACTCCTGCCCTACAGATGAAGGAGGTAGATAAAAAAAAACAAGTTCGCTTTTCTACATTTTACAGGATACACTGATTTATCTTTACCAGGTTCTAAATCTACAGCATTTTAGGAAGAGATCCCAGAAAAATGCATGTTGATATAAGATTTCTAGCTAATTCTGCCTCATTTTACACATCATGGGTCTAATCTCCACGGAGTTGTATTTTTGTCTCAATTTTGATAGGTGTGACACAAACATGAAATTAAAAAAAGTTCAATCTGGTAAATATTCGTTAAAAGTTAATAGCATGCAGATATTGGATCAATGAAGAATTTAAGCATAAATACATGTTGCAAAATCTTTTTTATCTCTATGCCACGAACAAAAACATTACAATGGGACCCTATGGAAAATTAATTGTGGTGTGAGACGTTAAGAAAGAGCTGCAGAATGGGTATCTTTATTCGTTATTCTTAAGGCATTGCGCTTTAGAGCTGCAGAATGGCATTTTCATCCGTCATCTCTAAGGTATTGCGCTTTAGAGCTGCTGAACGAGTATCTTTCATTCTTTAATGCTAAGGCATTGCGCTTTAGAGCTGCAGAACAGGTATCTTTCATCATTCATCTCTAATGCCTTGCAATTTAGAGCTTCAGAATGGGAATTTCCATCATTCATCTCTAAGCCCTTGCGCTTTAGAGCTGCAGAACGGGTACCTTACATCCTTCACCTTTAAGCATTGTTTGTGTATCTGTGAACGTTTCAGACATGTTAGGACACAGTTAACACGGTTTTTCAGAAATCCCGTCTGTGTATGTATAGTTACTTCAAGTTATCTTCATATTGCAGGAATTAGCAGAAATTTTACTTGATACCATGTTTAACTAAAAATTAACTATATTTTCAAAACCAATACAGGAATAAGCATAATTTTAGCTTTATTTTACAGCTATTGGCTTGTAAAACAAACACACATATCAATGAAGACAGACTACTTTGAAAAAATGTCAAAATTAAAGCGAGAGACTGTTACTTTTCCTGGAAAATCAAAATTTTGACGGGTAACCCTTAGTTTGAGTTTATTAGTTTCAGCATTTTTCTCAATAATCATTTCTTAAAGATCATTTTTATGCTATATTCAGATGAAGAGATGCCTTTTCATGTATATTTGAAAGTTTCAGACATAGCTGAGCACAAATGACCAGGAAAATGCAAAATCCTTATCACTACTGTAGATTTTCAAAATATTAAAGGTGCTCGGCCTGAATTTCGGCCAATACCCTAGGTCACTAAAACTTGAATAATTTGAAAAGCAATAAACATGGAATCAAACTTTTAGCACTTTTCAGCGTGTAATTGATTTTGTATACATGTTCAATTATTATTGAGGCGATCATTAGAAAAAAAAATTACCTTAAGGACTCACACCACTATTATCTCCCTTGAATACTCCTGCCCTACAGATGAAGGAGGTAGATAAAAAAAAACAAGTTCGCTTTTCTACATTTTACAGGATACACTGATTTATCTTTACCAGGTTCTAAATCTACAGCATTTTAGGAAGAGATCCCAGAAAAATGCATGTTGATATAAGATTTCTAGCTAATTCTGCCTCATTTTACACATCATGGGTCTAATCTCCACGGAGTTGTATTTTTGTCTCAATTTTGATAGGTGTGACACAAACATGAAATTAAAAAAAGTTCAATCTGGTAAATATTCGTTAAAAGTTAATAGCATGCAGATATTGGATCAATGAAGAATTTAAGCATAAATACATGTTGCAAAATCTTTTTTATCTCTATGCCACGAACAAAAACATTACAATGGGACCCTATGGAAAATTAATTGTGGTGTGAGACGTTAAGAAAGAGCTGCAGAATGGGTATCTTTATTCGTTATTCTTAAGGCATTGCGCTTTAGAGCTGCAGAATGGCATTTTCATCCGTCATCTCTAAGGTATTGCGCTTTAGAGCTGCTGAACGAGTATCTTTCATTCTTTAATGCTAAGGCATTGCGCTTTAGAGCTGCAGAACAGGTATCTTTCATCATTCATCTCTAATGCCTTGCAATTTAGAGCTTCAGAATGGGAATTTCCATCATTCATCTCTAAGCCCTTGCGCTTTAGAGCTGCAGAACGGGTACCTTACATCCTTCACCTTTAAGCATTGTTTGTGTATCTGTGAACGTTTCAGACATGTTAGGACACAGTTAACACGGTTTTTCAGAAATCCCGTCTGTGTATGTATAGTTACTTCAAGTTATCTTCATATTGCAGGAATTAGCAGAAATTTTACTTGATACCATGTTTAACTAAAAATTAACTATATTTTCAAAACCAATACAGGAATAAGCATAATTTTAGCTTTATTTTACAGCTATTGGCTTGTAAAACAAACACACATATCAATGAAGACAGACTACTTTGAAAAAATGTCAAAATTAAAGCGAGAGACTGTTACTTTTCCTGGAAAATCAAAATTTTGACGGGTAACCCTTAGTTTGAGTTTATTAGTTTCAGCATTTTTCTCAATAATCATTTCTTAAAGATCATTTTTATGCTATATTCAGATGAAGAGATGCCTTTTCATGTATATTTGAAAGTTTCAGACATAGCTGAGCACAAATGACCAGGAAAATGCAAAATCCTTATCACTACTGTAGATTTTCAAAATATTAAAGGTGCTCGGCCTGAATTTCGGCCAATACCCTAGGTCACTAAAACTTGAATAATTTGAAAAGCAATAAACATGGAATCAAACTTTTAGCACTTTTCAGCGTGTAATTGATTTTGTATACATGTTCAATTATTATTGAGGCGATCATTAGAAAAAAAAATTACCTTAAGGACTCACACCACTATTATCTCCCTTGAATACTCCTGCCCTACAGATGAAGGAGGTAGATAAAAAAAAACAAGTTCGCTTTTCTACATTTTACAGGATACACTGATTTATCTTTACCAGGTTCTAAATCTACAGCATTTTAGGAAGAGATCCCAGAAAAATGCATGTTGATATAAGATTTCTAGCTAATTCTGCCTCATTTTACACATCATGGGTCTAATCTCCACGGAGTTGTATTTTTGTCTCAATTTTGATAGGTGTGACACAAACATGAAATTAAAAAAAGTTCAATCTGGTAAATATTCGTTAAAAGTTAATAGCATGCAGATATTGGATCAATGAAGAATTTAAGCATAAATACATGTTGCAAAATCTTTTTTATCTCTATGCCACGAACAAAAACATTACAATGGGACCCTATGGAAAATTAATTGTGGTGTGAGACGTTAAGAAAGAGCTGCAGAATGGGTATCTTTATTCGTTATTCTTAAGGCATTGCGCTTTAGAGCTGCAGAATGGCATTTTCATCCGTCATCTCTAAGGTATTGCGCTTTAGAGCTGCTGAACGAGTATCTTTCATTCTTTAATGCTAAGGCATTGCGCTTTAGAGCTGCAGAACAGGTATCTTTCATCATTCATCTCTAATGCCTTGCAATTTAGAGCTTCAGAATGGGAATTTCCATCATTCATCTCTAAGCCCTTGCGCTTTAGAGCTGCAGAACGGGTACCTTACATCCTTCACCTTTAAGCATTGTTTGTGTATCTGTGAACGTTTCAGACATGTTAGGACACAGTTAACACGGTTTTTCAGAAATCCCGTCTGTGTATGTATAGTTACTTCAAGTTATCTTCATATTGCAGGAATTAGCAGAAATTTTACTTGATACCATGTTTAACTAAAAATTAACTATATTTTCAAAACCAATACAGGAATAAGCATAATTTTAGCTTTATTTTACAGCTATTGGCTTGTAAAACAAACACACATATCAATGAAGACAGACTACTTTGAAAAAATGTCAAAATTAAAGCGAGAGACTGTTACTTTTCCTGGAAAATCAAAATTTTGACGGGTAACCCTTAGTTTGAGTTTATTAGTTTCAGCATTTTTCTCAATAATCATTTCTTAAAGATCATTTTTATGCTATATTCAGATGAAGAGATGCCTTTTCATGTATATTTGAAAGTTTCAGACATAGCTGAGCACAAATGACCAGGAAAATGCAAAATCCTTATCACTACTGTAGATTTTCAAAATATTAAAGGTGCTCGGCCTGAATTTCGGCCAATACCCTAGGTCACTAAAACTTGAATAATTTGAAAAGCAATAAACATGGAATCAAACTTTTAGCACTTTTCAGCGTGTAATTGATTTTGTATACATGTTCAATTATTATTGAGGCGATCATTAGAAAAAAAAATGACCTTAAGAAAGAGCTGCAGAATGGGTATCTTTATTCGTTATTCTTAAGGCATTGCGCTTTAGAGCTGCAGAATGGCATTTTCATCAGTCATCTCTAAGGTATTGCGCTTTAGAGCTGCTGAACGAGTATCTTTCATTCTTTAATGCTAAGGCATTGCGCTTTAGAGCTGCAGAACAGGTATCTTTCATCATTCATCTCTAATGCCTTGCAATTTAGAGCTTCAGAATGGGAATTTCCATCATTCATCTCTAAGCCCTTGCGCTTTAGAGCTGCAGAACGGGTACCTTACATCCTTCACCTTTAAGCATTGTTTGTGTATCTGTGAACGTTTCAGACATGTTAGGACACAGTTAACACGGTTTTTCAGAAATCCCGTCTGTGTATGTATAGTTACTTCAAGTTATCTTCATATTGCAGGAATTAGCAGAAATTTTACTTGATACCATGTTTAACTAAAAATTAACTATATTTTCAAAACCAATACAGGAATAAGCATAATTTTAGCTTTATTTTACAGCTATTGGCTTGTAAAACAAACACACATATCAATGAAGACAGACTACTTTGAAAAAATGTCAAAATTAAAGCGAGAGACTGTTACTTTTCCTGGAAAATCAAAATTTTGACGGGTAACCCTTAGTTTGAGTTTATTAGTTTCAGCATTTTTCTCAATAATCATTTCTTAAAGATCATTTTTATGCTATATTCAGATGAAGAGATGCCTTTTCATGAATATTTGAAAGTTTCAGACATAGCTGAGCACAAATGACCAGGAAAATGCAAAATCCTTATCACTACTGTAGATTTTCAAAATATTAAAGGTGCTCGGCCTGAATTTCGGCCAATACCCTAGGTCACTAAAACTTGAATAATTTGAAAAGCAATAAACATGGAATCAAACTTTTAGCACTTTTCAGCGTGTAATTGATTTTGTATACATGTTCAATTATTATTGAGGCGATCATTAGAAAAAAAAATTACCTTAAGGACTCACACCACTATTATCTCCCTTGAATACTCCTGCCCTACAGATGAAGGAGGTAGATAAAAAAAAACAAGTTCGCTTTTCTACATTTTACAGGATACACTGATTTATCTTTACCAGGTTCTAAATCTACAGCATTTTAGGAAGAGATCCCAGAAAAATGCATGTTGATATAAGATTTCTAGCTAATTCTGCCTCATTTTACACATCATGGGTCTAATCTCCACGGAGTTGTATTTTTGTCTCAATTTTGATAGGTGTGACACAAACATGAAATTAAAAAAAGTTCAATCTGGTAAATATTCGTTAAAAGTTAATAGCATGCAGATATTGGATCAATGAAGAATTTAAGCATAAATACATGTTGCAAAATCTTTTTTATCTCTATGCCACGAACAAAAACATTACAATGGGACCCTATGGAAAATTAATTGTGGTGTGAGACGTTAATATAGACCAAGATGTAAATAGAAATAAGTTCAGTCCGTCGTGATTCCTTACATTTGAAGCTTTTCAAGAAACTGTTAGGACGATAATTTGACGGGTATTTCATATCTAGCCTAGTCAATTTCATTGCGTCACGAAAAACTCACAAGCTGATTTATGTCGCGTCGCCGATCATTTTAGTGCGCCAAAAACGCAAGAAACGCGCTCTCGCGGAAACACTGATGACATAAGAAATCATAGTTAAGCCGGTTTTTAAAAAGAAAACCTTCCATTCTCGTCACAAATGACCCAACTATCTACAGAAAAGTGTGATCATGGATCTTCTAAGAAAGAACTTTTTTTGAAAGCCCCACAGTAGCTTCGAGAAACATAGCTATTGTTATGTGTACAATGCAACCCCTTTGTAGAGTAGTTAGGTATCCTGATTGACCCCTATACACACTGTTTGGGAGAGGTTTCTGAAGACAACATGCAATACCTGCATAAACAACTGTTGTATTTCAATAGACTAAACCTTAAATACCACATATGCATGCATACAACTCACCAAAGAGATGAATATCCCGCCGATCTAGGAATTTTTTGTAATGGAATTTTCAACATATGTGTTTTTCTTGAATTTTTCCTTTCAAAACATTCATGCCCTGTCTATTTCTTATTTGGAAACTTGGCTCCACTCATGAATACAACTCACCCCAAAAAACAACCTCAAACATGATAACCTGTCAGCTATGTAAGCTGGGCGGGGTTAAGTTTCCAAATATGGAATGAACATTGCGCAAGATACATTTGAAAGAAAAACATTCAAGAAAAGTATGTCTGCTGAAAATGTGAAATGTTCTGCTGATGGCAAATATCACACATGTTGTCTGCTGATGACAAATATCACATGTTTGTGGATGACAAGTCTGCTGATGGCAAATATCACACATGTTGTCTACTGATGACAGTTATCACACATGTTGTCTGCTGATGGCAATAACACACGTGTTATCTGTTGATGAGAAATATCACACATGTCGATGTTGTCTGATGATGAGAAATATCACACTTGTTGTCTGCTGAGGACAAATATCACACGTGTTGTCTGCTGAGGACAAATATCACACGTGTTGTCTGCAAATGACAAATATCACACATGTCAATGTTGTCTGATGATGACAAATATCACATGTGTTGTCTGCTGATGACAAATATCACACATGCTGTCTGCTGATGACAAATATCGCACATGTTGTCTGCTGATGACAAATAACACATGTTGTCTGCTGGTGACAAATAACACATGTGTGACAAATAACACATGTTGTCTGCTAATGACAAATATTGTGTTGTCTGCTGATGACAAATATCACACATGTTGTCTGCTGATGACAAATAATACACGTCTGCTGGTGACAAATAACACATGTTGTCTGCGGATGACAAAATAACACACATGTTGTTTGCTGATGACAAATATCACACATGTTGTCTGCGGATGACAAATAACACACATGTTGTCTACTGGTGACAAATAACATGTTGTTTGCTGATGACGAATATCAGACATGTTGTCTGCTGATGACAAATATCATATGTGTTATCTGCTGGTGGCAGATATCACACATGTTGTCTGCTGATGACAAATATCATACTTGTTGTCTACTGATGATAAATATCACACATGTTGTCTGCTGATGACAAATATCACACATGTTGTCTACTGATGATATATATCACACATGTTGTCTGCTGATGACAAATATCACACATGTCTGTTGATGACAAATATCACACCTGTTATCTGCTATGACAATTATCACATGTCTGCTGGTGACAAGTCTGCTGATGGCGAATATCACACATGTTGTCTGCTGATGACAAATGTCACATGTGTTGTCTACTGGTGACAAATATCACATCTGGTGTCTTCTAATGGCAATTTCACACGTTGTCTGCTGATGACAAATATCACACATGTTGTCTGCTGGTCACAAATAACACGTCTGCAGATGACAAATATCACACGTGTCTGCTGGTGGCAAATATCACACGTGTTGTCTGCTGATGACAAATATTGTACTTGTTGTCTACTGATGACAAATATCACACATGTCTGCTGATCACAGATATCGCACATATTGTCTGCTGATGACAAATAACACACATGTTGTCTGCTGGTGACAAATAATACATGTTGTCTGCTGATGATGAATATCATACATGTTGTCTGCTGAAGACAAATAACACACATTTTGTCTGCTGGTGACAAGTAACACATGGTGCCTGCTGATGACAAATATCAGACATGTTGTCTGCTGATGACAAATATCACATGTTGTCTGCTGATGACAAATATCAGACGTGTTGTCTGCTGATGACAAATATCACACATGTTGTCCGCCGATGACAAATATCACGCATGTTGTCTGCTGATGGCAAATATCATGCGTTATCTGCTGATGACAAATATTACACATGTTGCCTGCTGATGACAAATATCACACATGTTGTCTTCTGATGACAAATATCACACATGTTGTCTGCTGATGACAAATATCACACATGTTGTCTGCTGATGACAAATGTTACACATGTTATTTGCTGCTGAAAAATATGAGACATGTCATCTTCTGATAATTGTTTTTGTTTTTTCAGAACTAAGGATTGATCATGAGGTATCAGCCACATCCACGACCCGCAAAACTTCGACTGGAACTTCCAAAATCTGGCCAAGATAGTATCGCAGTCCTGTTGTTTGTGTGTGGAGGCGTGTTTCTACTGTGGTATGAGGTCTTCCACATATTACCCACATACTATCCTGAGAAGAACAAAGACACAGCATGGGAGATTAACATACAGTATGCTGTCACATTGTTCATGGCTCTCAACATATATGGAAATATGTACAAGCTTGTCACAACTGACACATCGAAAAATAGATTCATGTACATGTCCACCTCATTACTACCAGAAGGATGGAGATACTGTTCAGAATGTGACCTTAACCTCCCACCAAGGTCACACCATTGTAAAATCTGTGACACGTGTATACTGAAGCGGGATCATCACTGCTGGTTTGCGGGTTATTGCATCGGCTATTACAATCACAGATACTATTTGGCAATGGTCATACACATGGTTTTAGCGGGGTTGTATTGTAACATTTTTAATCTAGGTTTTGTTGTATCGGTTAAGGGATCTCTGACTTTGTACACATTCCTATCCTACATTGGACCACATTTTGGCTTGATGTTTGGCTACTATGATATGTACGTGTTTGCCATAACGGCTCTCACAACTGTCGGCTCTGTTTTACTGTTTTTATTTTCGTGGTTGCTGTACATTCAGATCTACCAGATAATTTACGGTCAAACAAAACACGAATGCAAAAAGAACATTAAGACTTACAATATGGGGTTTATGTACAATTTGAGAGAAGTTTTAGGGAAAAGATGGTATTTAGTGCTTCTGTTTCCAGGGATTCCGTCACCTCTTCTGGGAACTGGGAACCAATTTAGAGAGAAGAATGCATAATGAGGACAGTTTGTGGTTGAGTGGAGAATTTATCTTTCTTTTGATTTTTTGCTTGACTGTTCGAAGAACATGTAGAGCTATTGCAACCACACTTTTGTCGGCTTGGGCATCAACATCAGTGTCACAGTTAAACTTTTGTATGTTAGCTAGTATCACTGAACAGTGTCACAGTTTGGTTAAACTTTTGTATGTTAGCAAGTATCACTGAACAGTGTCACAGTTTGGTTAAACTTTTGTATGTTAGCTAGTACCACTAAACAGTGTCACAGTTTGGTTAAACGGTTGTATGTTAGCTACAGGGTCCTTGAAATCCTTGAAAGTACTTGAATTTGGGGGAAAAAATCAAGGTCTGGAAAGTGCTTGAAAATCTGATAAGGTACTCGAAAGTCCTTAAATTCTGGATTTTTGCTGTTCATCCCAAAAATGGCTATTGGTTGTGCGTTCCTAGAATATTTGTTGCTGTTTTGGGCATTTGCCTGCGCGAATAGTAGTCCTTGAATTTTGGAAAAAGGTCCTTGAAAGTTGGAAGTCCTTGAAAAGTCCTTGAATTTGGCCTTCCAATAAAGGTGGGAACCCTGTAGCTAGTATCACTGAACAGTGTCACAGTTTGGTTAACTTTTGTATGTTCGCTAGTATCACTGAACAGTGTCACAGTTTGGTTAACTTTTTTATGTTAGCTAGTACCACTGAACAGTGTCACAGTTTGGTTAACTTTTGTATGTTGGCTAGTACCACTGAACAGTGTCACAGTTTGGTTAACTTTTGTATGTTAGCTAGTACCACTGAACAGTGTCACAGTTTGGTTAACTTTTGTATGTTAGCTAGTACCACTGAACAGTGTCACAGTTTGGTTAACTTTTGTATGTTAGCTAGTACCACTGAACAGTGTCACAGTTTGGTTAACTTTTGTATGTTAGCTAGTACCACTGAACAGTGTCACAGTTTGGTTAACTTTTGTATGTTAGCTAGTACCACTGAACAGTGTCACAGTTTGGTTAACTTTTGTATGTCATCTAGTACCACTGAACAGTGTCACAGTTTGGTTAACTTTTGTATGTTAGCTAGTACCACTGAACAGTGTCACAGTTTGGTTAACTTTTGTATGTCATAGATCTAGTACCACTGAACAGTGTCACAGTTTGGTTAACTTTTGTATGTTAGCTAGTACCACTGAACAGTATCACAGTTTGGTTAACTTTTGTATGTTAGCTAGTACCACTGAACAGTGTCACAGTTTGGTTAACTTTTGTATGTTTGCTAGTACCACTGAACAGTGTCACAGTTTGGTTAACTTTTGTATGTCATCTAGTATCACTGAACAGTGTCACAGTTTGGTTAACTTTTGTATGTTAGCTAGTACCACTGAACAGTGTCACAGTTTGGTTAGCTAGTACCACTGAACAGTGTCACAGTTTGGTTAACTTTTGTATGTTAGCTAGTACCACTGAACAGTGTCA
Source organism: Cyrtodaria siliqua (assembly GCA_037043455.1). Lineage (NCBI taxonomy): Eukaryota > Metazoa > Mollusca > Bivalvia > Adapedonta > Hiatellidae > Cyrtodaria > Cyrtodaria siliqua. The sequence goes on from JAWPHD010022346.1 coordinate 22,529, forward strand.
CAGTTTGGTTAACTTTTGTATGTTAGCTAGTACCACTGAACAGCCTAGGCATAGCCAGGTTTTCAAAATGTATACGCACACCAAAAAAATACGTTTGTGGGAGTGTGGTCCGGCGGACCTCCCCCGGGAAAAAAAATAAAATAAGGAAGGAAATTGTGCATTCTGGAGCATTCTGAGGCACCTTTCTGGCATTTTATTATGCTTGGCCTTTTTTGTATTACGCACGTGCGTATTGTGCGTATAGGGCGCTACGCCCTTGAACAGTGTCGCAGTTTGGTTAACTTTTGTGTTAGCTAGTACCACTGAACAGTGTCACAGTTTGGTTAACTTTTGTATGTTAGCTAGTACCACTGAACAGTGTCACAGTTTGGTTAACTTTTGTATGTCATCTAGTACCACTGAACAGTGTCACAGTTTGGTTAACTTTTGTATGTTAGCTAGTACCACTGAACAGTGTCACAGTTTGGTTAACTTTTGTATGTCATCTAGTATCACTGAACAGTGTCACAGTTTGGTTAACTTTTGTATGTTAGCTAGTACCACTGAACAGTGTCACAGTTTGGTTAACTTTTGTATGTCATCTAGTATCACTGAACAGTGTCACAGTTTGGTTAACTTTTGTATGTTAGCTAGTACCACTGAACAGTGTCACAGTTTGGTTAACTTTTGTATGTCATCTAGTATCACTGAACAGTGTCACAGTTTGGTTAACTTTTGTATGTTAGCTAGTACCACTGAACAGTGTCACAGTTTGGTTAACTTTTGTATGTCATCTAGTATCACTGAACAGTGTCGCAGTTTGGTTAACTTTTGTATGTTAGCTAGTACCACTGAACAGTGTCACAGTTTGGTTAACTTTTGTATGTCATCTAGTATCACTGAACCCGATTAACAATCCCAAGTAATACACAGGACCAGAGGGGAAGGTTCTATGACTCATGCTTACATATAAGCAAAATTATTGTCCTTTCTGGACTTATGAAAATACTTGTTGACCTGTTTTATTTAAACTAGTATTTCTGACAGTAATCACTAGACACACTGGAACTAAATTTCCCACAAGTGATCCCCATTAATAAACAATACCAGAGAGGCATATAACATAACTCTAACTTATATTCAAAGGGACATTCGACAATTTTGAAGTTGGTATTAAGCAGAAAATAAGCAACTCAGTTTATTAATTGTATCATTTAGTGGTTAAATCTGCTTGCATACTGTTTAGGTGCCAGCTTCCCACCAAGTCCAGTTTCCGTCATTTAAAAATTGTTTTTACACTGCAAGTTACTTACGCGATGTTACTAATTTACAGACGTTTAACACTGAAGATTGAAAACAGAAGAAACAACCAAAATGTAAATAAGCGATACAAAAATGAAAGGGATCTCCGACAATTGTGTTTACTTCCTTATATGGACGTCATGTTTTTTATCACACTTCAGCGGACACATTTAAAATATACTGCGATAATACATTTTAACCAATATACACAGAGTTATAGTGTTAAATTGATGTTGTGGAAAGTATTTAAATTGATGTTACCAGGCACGTTGTTTATAGCAATCGAAGTGAATGATGAAAAAATGCAAACATACAATCTTTACAATAAAAGTGTTAAATAGACTTGTAAACATGTTTTTGATTTATAAAATATTACTGTATTATGACCTAGTTGAATCTATCACTCATTAAAAAAGTTAACGGAAACTGCATATGCTTGTACACAAAATGATTCTCAGTTTTAGTCTGTTTATGTCACTTCGATAATTTATATAAAACAAAATTTTTGTGTCCAATTTCCAGGAAGAGATAACCGAATAGAAAGTAGAGTAAAAATTGTCAGGATACATAGATTTGTCTGAAAAATTAGTTTATGTTGACATAAGTGACGGAAACTGGCCCCCGACCAGTATAATTAAATAAAATTATCTGTAATACTTGGTTAACCATTTGACAAAACTGAATAAAACTTCACAAAACTGATCCCCATCCATAATAATAGTCATGTGACCTTACCAGTATATAAAGGTCATAGTCAAGGTCATATTTTGTGTTCACAGAAACTTAACATTGTGTATAACTTTAGTTTTTCTTCATATTTCTGAATAGAACTTCGGATGCAGGTTAAGTCAGTGATCCTGTAAACCAAAATGCAATGATACTTTTGGCAGAGATCTTTCAAGGTCAAATGATGTAGCAACAATTGTGTGTGACTTCTATGTTACATCGACACACAACACGTGGGCGAGAGTAAGGATGGAAACATTGACTTAAACTACTTGGGAGTTTGATTGGCTTGATGAGACTCACTAAGAATAAAATGATGTACATCGCGCGGGTAAATAACACGTTGCTTGATGGGAAAGTAAATGCATTAATTTCCAGTGGTGTAACCATTGTGTACAAACACAGGGATCTGGCCCTCAACATTTGCATAGTTAATAACTAATGTTTACTGACTTGTGTTTTGTGATATAGAATAGAATAGTGATTGTAAAATTATGTTAGGAAAACATTTATTACCTACACTAGATATAATAATTAAAAATGTTCATGAGAAATGTATTTGTTTTTATTATACTGGTCAATACTTTAAAGGGACTTGAGAATATAGAGGAGTAATTGGTGTCCATCCGGTGTCAATCCAAATACAAGTAGGGTGTCTCCGTGGCTGAGTGGTTAACGACGTTGTTGTAAACCGTCTTGCCTCTCACCACTGCGTGTTCGAATCCCACTGGGAGCTCGACTTGTAAGTGAGGAAGTGTCGGCGGGAGGTGTACAGTACTGGTTCTACACAGGAGAAGTGGGTGGTCTGCCTCCACCACAAAAAAAT
>JAWPHD010022347.1:5000-25361 GCA_037043455.1 Cyrtodaria siliqua
GCTGCTGCTGCTGCTGTTGCTGCTGCTGCTGCCGCCGCCGCTCTGCTGCTGCCACCCCCACCACCACTACCAACACTACAAACATGATGGTATCATTCCTTTATATATCAATTTCAAAATCTAAATAAAAAGATAGAAGTTTGACAATTGTATAACGACTATTTACAGAAAAAAAACCATACACGTAATTTAAACAGTTAAACACAGGCAGTTCTAAATAATATTATCGTAACTGTAAACTTCCTCATTCATAAAACGACCCATGACAATTTGTTGCATAGTAAACATTCTACAACTGTTAGGTAGTTCATATCACCATGCAATTAACGTTAACATGTTTGCTAAACATCTCAGGGTGGTATCCAGACGGAGGCCAGGACGCCCGGGCTGCCACTTTGTTTTCACTTTTGTTAAATAATGCTTGTGCAATTAGATACTGGTCTTAGCACCTACTCCTCAAGTGGAGTGCGTGGTCCAGTGGTAGAGCGCTGAACTCCAGACCGAGAGGTCGTGGGTTCGATCCTCGCCGAGGCCACGTTATTTATCCTTGAGCAAAATAATTAATCCACATTGCTTAGTACTGGTTCTACCAAGGAAGGCATCGAGAGTTTGATAACTTGTTTCACAATCGGTGTAAAATAAATACGCATAAACTAAACTACTCCCCAGCATGTTATTGCCGCTTTCGCGGGACTGTAGTTCTGTTTGTTTATTTTGTTCACAGGCCTAATAACATATAGATAGGAAACTACGAAATTTATCTTAATTTCACTTGGCACGTATGGAGATGTCGGTAAATATTGTCTGGCTTCTCAACACACAAACCATAAAGAGTTTTATGCATACATGAACCATCTAAACTTACTATAAATGTATTTCTCATTCCAATTTTGTTTTTCCCTTATAACCTTTTTGATAAAATAATGAGTTTAACGGGAAGTTTTACTATATGAACATCCCTTGATTTTAAGATAAAACAAGAATGATAATAGTTTGGTCTCCCTTTAAACAGCTGTTCATAACATTTCGTGGAATAAAGATTATAAGAATCCATCATGAGTATCCATGTGAGATAGAGAAATCTCACCCGAGGGTCAGAATTGTAACCAGGGACGAGGCTCTGCCGAGTGCCTGGTTGCAATTCTGATCCCGAGGGTGAGATTTCCCTATCTCACATGGATCACTCATGATGGCTTATATTTCTCCCATTATGTGTTTATTAATGGCATAACATCAATTTGCAAGAAAATTATCATTTAACATAATTGTATTAAGTTTTTGTCCATAAAAACTGGTATTTCTGCATGTATTCTATTTATAATATCGACAGTTATTAGATACGAATCCGGCCAGTAACTCGCAATATCTCGGATATCGGCACGGACGTCGTGCCGATTAATTTCCTTATCGGCACGACGGTCGTGCGAATAATATTCCTTATCCGCACGACCGTCGTGCCTATTATTTTCCTTATCGGCACGACGGTCGTGCGAATAATATTCTTTATCCGCACGACCGTCGCGCCAGTGTATCGATATGTGTTACATTTCATGTAATATTATGTTTACGTGGGATTTAGACCAATAAAATAAATTTGATTTGATTTGCATTATTGTATATAAACCACTCGATTTTGAAAATATTCCAAACAGTGTTTGTTCTTATCAAGAACCTCAAAATAGTTTTTAATTTTTGCCCTAATTTGAAGGTTTCACGTGTGTCCCCCACACACCCCACCACCACGACCGTCTTGCCAATAACACCCCCCCCCCCACCCCTCCCCCCCCCCCCCCCCCCCCCACACACACACCAGCACCAGCACCACGACAGTCTTGCCAATAAATAGAGGGTATTTGTTGGTTAAGAGTGAATAGAATATAGGCGAATTCATCGAGAAGTGAGCAAACGTATATAGCACGAGTGAAAACATTTGAGTTTTCCGTATCTGGTAGGGTACGACGACAGTGACCAATACTGGTATCTTAGCCGCGGGTGGTGCGCTTTGGACAGCTGAATTTAAAGCTGTATCTGTGCGGACGGCACTGTCCTCCACCTGGTTCCACTGACTAACGTTTCTCACGAAGAATGAATTTGTATAAAAAATCAAGATTGCCATGTGTCCCTTTAAAACCGCTATCCCGCAAACAACAGGGAACTTTTACAACAAATGTACTTCGCTTCTAAGCCTACTAACGATAAGGTATATGTGTTGCGAATCTGAACTATGTAACTACATTATCAACGCTTTAACCAGACAGGCAAACCACCACTGTCCGTCGAATTAAGAGTTAGCAACTCAACATACTCAATTACAGGTATTTAAGTATCCATGAACATATTTTGTCATCTTCTCGAACATATGCATTATTTTATAACCTCAACATATGGATAGAGTATGGAAGAACGGTAGGCGGAATAGCCAAATGTACAATGTAAGAATTCCCATAAGAAAACATTTTCGGTGGCATTTGTTACATACTATTGACTTTCCTTGTATTTAATTTTGCATGATTAACAGTGCTAAGTTTCGGGTGTATGACATAATCATGCCAAACTGATAAGCATATGCACACTTTACCATTTTACAGCATTAACTTATCTGCAATTTGTTGTAAATTAATAAATGAATTAACAACCCCTTTCTTACAATACGAGCTTTCAGCTTCCGAAAGACACTTATTAAAGTAGCTACCCCGCCAACAACGACCAAATTTAACAACAAATGTACATCATTTGTAAACCTACTGACAACGAGGTGTATAATATAACTTACATATTTTGAGAATCCTAACTTTATAGATACAATATAAACGGCTTTAACCAGCCAGGCTAAACCGCAAAATTGTCCTGAGTGTCGAATTAAGAATTATCAACTCTAAATTATCATTATATATAAAAAAAAAAAAATTGCCGAGTCACGTCACTGTCGCAGTTAAACATACGGTCAAACGAACCTATTTTTATGTTATTTAGTTCGTTTTTAGTAAAGCTAAAACAAAATCACTGTATAGAACACAGAATTGTCTTTGAACTTGTTTTTTGAAATAGCCAGCTATCTGAAATAATTTTCCCAAAACAAATAAATTAATAACGAATATACATACCGTTGCAGATTTGTTTATTTTGGGAAAAGCTTTTAAGTTAGCTGGCTAATTCAAAGACACGTTAAGAGCTAACTCTTTCTTCTATAAAGTGATGTCTGTTTTAGCTTTACTAAAAACGAACTAAATAACAAAATATCCGTTCGTTTATCCGTAATAATTCGAAACTGCGACATTGACGTGACACGGCAAATTGTTATCATACTTTTATCCATAGATCTACATACTCTGGATTCGAAAGGGAGGATTTCTAAGGTTTATAGTACTCTACCATTTGAGCCCCCGGGAAGAATCCCCCGTTGACTCGGCATTATGTTTGGACTAAAAAGATTTTGATTTTGAATTTTAAATTTGAAAGACTCCGCCTCAGAGTCGACCAAAGTGTCTGAATTGTGTGCCAAATATATAATCATAGCACTGGCGGTTAATTTAACCTAATGTTTATGGGTGTGTTTGGTGATTTTTATGCTGTTTTTTTTTTAGCTGGGTGTATGTGTGTTTGGATCCGCAACTGCATTACTTGTTATATAGTGTTTGACCTGGGATGACGGGCCGTGGGGCGATGTGGGATACGCGTACTGCCCTGCTTGTTGCCTGGCCTAGTACCGTATTTATATTAATATCCAGTGGTTATAGCCCTCTGGATTCGAAACATATCGTAAATCCAATTTATCCGCCGAATAATAATTTACCCATGAATACTTGCACGTACAGGTAAGGGTTTTTCGCGCATGCTCGTTGCGCCAAGTTACGCACCGTCTTACGAATTTATCAAATCTAAGAAACCTAGTATACATATATATGTTTATATTCAGATCGTTGCTGATTTGTTTCTTTTGGGAAACGTATTTAAGCTAGCTGAGAGATTATTCTTTATTCTATAAAGTGACTTCTGTTTTAACTTTAACAAACGAAATAAATAAGATGACCGTATGTGAAACTGCGACAATGATCATGTGACTCGGCAAATTGTACATATACATGCATAATGATACATGTAAGTACATAAGTTAGCTGGCTCATTAGGTAATGGCTTCAGTTATGTTAATCTTGTTATATTCAGTCACAGATATATTAGGTATGTGGTTCAGTATAAACAGGATATTCATTTAGTGGTATATTGTTCCATATTGCCTCAGATTTTAAATCAAAATTTCCAACTACTTGTGTTGTTATAGATGGAACTGAATGTCCAATAAAAACCCCGAAGGCACCAACAGCTCAGCAATCCACATTTTCCACGTATAAAAATAGAAATACGGTGAAAACACTCATTGGCGCTACACCTGGCGGCCTCGTGTCTTATATTTCTCCACTGTATGGTGGCTCAACAAGTGACCGACAGATTGTGGAACGCAGCAATTTATTTCAAATGTGCGATCCAGGTGATTCAATTATGGCTGACAAAGGATTTAATGTTCAGGACTTATTTGCTTCCATGAATGTTCAAATAGATGTGCCAACTTTTTTTAAAAAGAAAAATAGGATGTCAGGAAAAGTTATCATGAAAGACAGAAAAATAGTGAGCAAAAGAGTACACATAGAGCGCATAATCGGCCTTGGAAAAACTTATAACATTTTGTTTCACGCTTTGACAGGAACAGAAACAAAAATTTCTTCTGAAATAGTATTTATGTATTATATGCTTTACAATTTTAGATGTGGCATTGTTTCCCCACATGCATGAATGATTGACACTTGTTAACATCATGGAGAGCAAAAGTGCTAAACACTTCAAACTAATTTTTTTTGCAATATGTATTTCAAGCCCAGGAATCGATGTCATAGCAGGTGCACGAGATGATCATCCGTAACGAAAATTTGTCTCGACTCGGTAAGTAAACACACGCATTTCAGCTCTATTTCTCAGTCCATAAAGATATAATTGTGCCTAAAGTATCGCAATCAATGGTAAAAAGACTCGGTTAATATTCACTTCTGATAATACTTAGCGAATTGAGAGCTGAATCAAAGAAAGTTAAAATGAAAAAACTCCGCTGAGAATCGTCTCGCTAAAATAACTTTCTTTGATTCTGCTCTCAATTCGCTAAGTATTAGCAGAAGTGAATATTAACCGAGTCTTTTTACCATTGATTGCGATACTTTAGGCATAATTATATCTTTATGGACTGAGAATTAGAGCTGAAATGCGTGTTTACTTACCGAGTCGAGACAAATCTTCGTTACGGAAGATCATCTCGTGCACCTGCTGATGACGTCGATTACTAGGCTTGATTTTATATAACTGTAATATAAAACTTTTGTTTGTATTGGGTTTTACGTCATGTTCAACACATGTAAGGTTATATATGACGGTTGATCTTTTTGTGGTGGATGCAGACCACCCACTTTTTCTGGGTAGAACCAGTATGGTACACATCCCGCCATCCGTAAGAATCGACACTTCCTCACAAGTCGAGCTCCCAGTGGGATTCGAACCTGCAGCTGTGAGAGGCGAAGGTTTACAACGCAACGTTGTTAACCATTCGGCCACGGAGACGCGAAAAGCATCAATATTAATACAAAGACTAGATCCAATACATTCAGAATATTAGTAATCATTAAGTCATGCCTGACAAATGGAATAAAATCCGACCGTTTAATAAAATGAGATTTGGCATTGTTTACACTTCCATATTAAATTTCAGACAGAAAATTTAATTCAGAATCAGATTCTTTATATTTGCTACAATTTAATAAATAATTTGTTAAAAGTTGTATTTGACTTCTTTACATCAATGATTAAGATGTCACTCTGTATCGAATTTTATCACGTAACTTAAAGAGAGGGAGTGCAATAATTTTATATTTTGGTCCCGGATAATCCGCTACTGAAATAACTATGCAAATGAGGGCGGACAGAAAATTATCAAAACGATAGAAAAATGCATTAGGTCAATTTTGAAATAGTTATGTGATAAATAGATGTGAGTTATGTGAAAAATAGAATCTCAAGGATTGTAAGTTATGTGACAATTTGTATCTCATTCATGGTCATTCATTATTGAAATCTACAAAATATTATGATACAAACTACTTTTATGTTAAATTTGTCCATCTTTCAATATATTCTTTATCCGTGCATAATTAATTTAATCCTAGTAACTCCAGCAATTCACATAAATATGATAAAGAAAACTTGTAAATAATATAACTAAAAAATCCTTTCTTTTTTCAGTCACCATATGGTAACCCATTTATTCTCCCTGTCATAGATGTGAGGGGTCAGGGTAGCCAACCCATCACACTGTACAAAAATAACATATATATAACGAAAAGTAAATTTGCAGTTAAAGGGACACATGGCAATCTTGAACTTTACATCAAGCGTTAAAATTGGCACCTTGATTCATTTGAATTAAAAAAAATGAGATTAAAAAACAAACAAATGGGATGCCGCAAGTTTCAAACAAATCATGTCATGGTATCTATGGAATGATATTACAGTGTAACAACACTATAAAGTTGAGCATTGAGCTCACTGCTACAAGAAGACACTGTCTAAATAGGACTGAAAACTTGAAATATTATAGTGAAAACAACAAAACAACATACATATTTATTTTATTGGTAAATTATTTTACACAATGCCGATGATCGATTTGGCAATAATCGTATAATATTACTATTAAACAGATTGAATACAATTATAATTTATATGTCAGATGCGAGACTGTCAATTTCATCCAACGACTTAAGTTAATGAATTCTGTATTAAATAAACATGAATGTGACATTCACTCCAAACTCTAAAGAAAGAATACAAGAAAAAATTATTGTAGTTTCCTACATGTATATATGAACTTGTACTCATAATTCATTTATATCATATATAAGAACAATTAACATGTATAGCACCGCTAACATTCCGCTAAATGTTAAAACCTCCGCTAAATGTTATAAATCTTACGCTAAAAGTTAAAACATTTCCGCTTAATGTTAAAACTTCCACTAAATGTTAAAAATTCACTAACCACTAAATGTTATAAATTTTAACATTTAGCGTTTAGTGGAATCCATTAACCGCTAAATGTTAAAAGTCAGAATTATATCTATAAAGCATCGAATTGTATAACAGTGCTGTTTAAATGACTCGACGATGCCTTTATGATAGAAATCCCATAAACGCCATACTTTCAGTAACAGTGCTGTTGCTGTTGCTTCTGCTGCTGTTGTTGTTGTTGCTGCTGCTGTTTTTGTTTTTAGCGCACATTACGACGTAACGAAGTCTCTATATCACCGTAGGCTTTTATACACAGGATACTGGAGGTAACCGCGTTCTTGTTCGCCTTTTGGACAAGACTTTGCACGTACTGAGAATAACGATAAGGCAGTCCGAGGAAAACCTTTCAAGTTTAATTGTCCAATGAACAGCTGCCGTTAATATGTAAATAAAAATGGCGATCCTTAGAGTAAGTTTATTTCTTAATCATTGAATATCTTTTTATGCATACTCATTTGTTATGTTAAAAGGACAAGAGGCAATCCCGAAATTATTGTATGTAATTGTATATAATTGTATGAACAATAAAATGATATATATATATCGGAAAATAGTTTTGTTGGAATGTGCGTGTGCGTGCGTGCGGAAGTTGTTATCAACGAAATAAATACCAGCTTTAACAGCACTGTCCCGCAAAATAACGGCAAAATTGCATTAAATAACCATTTCTTAAAACTCTATTCACGTGTTTAGTCATAAGTTAATTTATATGTGCCGATTAAAAGCATAGGTTTTACGGATACTTAAAATACCCGAGATTGAATATGCGTAACATGAACTATGAGTTGGTAACTTTTAATTCGACGTTCCAGTTTTGATTTTTGCTTCGCTGGTTAAAAGATGTTTATATTGTGTCTATAGAGTTCCATAACCATATTATACACTTACTGAGCATGAACATATGTATACAGCATTCAAACCTTCCTAGGCCCGGGGTCTGTCACGACCCCTTGGGAAATAAACCCTGTGTCATAATTTGGAAACCGTTGAGATATCCACCATTATTATATAACCTATAAATAGACGCGTTTTCATTGGCTAAAAAGTAATTTTTTAGAAAAAATATCTAGCGATATTGACCTGTTTTTTTGATATTGACCTGTTTTTTTGATATTGACCTGTTTTATATAATTGTTTTTTTGATATTGACCTGTTTTATATAATTGTAAATTGAGGGTTATATAATAAAACAGTTATGGACTTTTCAGCTGTTATACATGATGTTGATATGCACCAAAAAATCATTATTGACCTCGGCTATCGCCTCGGTCAATAATGATTTTTTTGGTGCATATCACATCATGTATAACAGCTGAAAAGTCCATAATTGTATAATATACACTTAATAGACACGAACAGACAGATAGAACCATCCAACCAGCAATGGTCCTGTGGTCCATCCCCCACCCTTTGGGACATAGCCCCTGGGTCATAACTTGGACACCGTTAAGATCATCACTATATAACCATGCATACACTTACTGGACATAAACAGATGGAAACAGCCTTCCAAAGAGCATCGGCCCGGGATCTGTCCCCAGCCCTGGGTAAATATCCCCTGAGTCATAACTTGAACACCGTTGAGATCACCACCCTATAACCACCCTATATAATAACCACATATACCATCGACTGTGTGTTCTCATTCGGTTATGAAAGTATAAGCTTGTTTGACACTTGTTTCATCTTTTAAGCTTGTTTGACAATGTTTTCATCTTTGTAAAGATCATCAGGTGTACTATTCAGGGCAATTTTGACTCTCTTGTTTAGGGCATGGATACTTTGTTTTCACTTGAATTCTACCAAATGTGTACAGCCAGTAGTGCGAAACAGGCCCTCTTGGGTCTCATGTTTTTAAAGCTGAGTGATAAATTGAACATTCGCCTAGGTTCATCTGTGTCTTTTAGTAAAGTGAGAAAGCTAATTGTTTTGTTCTCTTGTGTATGTCAGAACTGTGCATGATGTAGTACACATACACATAATCCCCAATATTAACCTGTGCATCTAGGATTGCACCACGGGAACACCGTAGTTTACACATCGTAACATTTGTTATATACTATTTAATACGAATTTATGGTGCAACTATAACGAAATGGCTTCTACTATTTGTCTACTGACCTGAAGGTTGAGGATTCTAGCCACATATACGGCAAAACAATTTAAATCCATATTACGTTAATTCAAATAGTGTATACAAAAATTACTATCGAATTAATCTGATTGATTGGTTCTAATAATTTTACATGTGATTACTCTGAATCAATATATATATACAATAACCAAGTTATTAAATAAATAATAAAATAATAAAAAATGGAAATTTTGGAAATGTTTAACAATGAAAGGACCATGACTCCAGCGTTACCAGTGGGATCTGAGAAAAAAAAGCAATAATTATAAAAAACAAAAAATAGTAAATAAAACTAGACATCATACTGCTGCTTCCTGCCAAATTTCGTAGAAATCCAACAAGCCGTTTAGGAAGAGTAGCACCGACAAGAAATTTAAAGTAAACATGTCAAAGAGCCTAACTCCGTCACAAATCATCAAACCGGAACAAAAGTGCGATATGCACAACTAGACATCTTACCGATGCTTCCTGCGAAATCCAACAAGGCGTTTAGAAGAAGTGGCGCCGATAAAAAAATTAAAGTCAAAGACGTCAAAGATGTCAAAGAGCCTAACTCCGTCAAAAATCAACGAACCGGAAAAAAACGCAATATGCACAACTAGGCATCATATTAATGCTTCCTTCTAATTTTCGTCAAATCCAACATGGCGTTTAAAAACAAAAACAAAAAAAACCTGTGTAAGTTTGATTACGATTGCTCAAGAAATGTGGTCTGTAACGTGTTAACAACATGTAAAACTCCATATTTTTCTATTCATGGACCATAACTCTTGGGTGACTGGTCCGATCTTGTCCATTATCGAACTCGTCCGAAATGTTATGGTCATATACAATCTATACAATTTTGGTTAAGATTGCTCAAGTAATGTGGCCTCTATCATGTAAGGGACCAGGCAATATTTATCGGGGGGTTGGGACCGGTGCAAATAAAAATGTAATACAAATAAAAATGTACGTCCCATGGCAAGGAAACGAAAAAAAAGGTATCGTCCCATGGTTTGTCGCGACAAAAAAAGTACCTGTCCCATGCCATTTTGCACCATTCCCAATGCCCAGATAAATATTGCCTGGTCCATAAGCACTCTCCTTACCAAATGAGGTTTGCTGAAAGCTTGCAGTGAACAATTTTGTTCACCATAACAATTCTTAATTGTTCGTCAATGTTCGCCACTAGCGGTGATGTTGCAAACATTATGGTAATCTTTGTCGAATTTGCCGCAAACTCGCCAAAAAGCTATACATTCGCCAGAAACATTTATTTATATGCACCACAACATTGCGACACATTTTACCAATCCGATTTTTTTTCACCACAATCTTTTAAATTCAGATTTGCCGTTTCTTTATTCACAGAACATCACGACAAACTTTCCATTCTGATCTGCTGTATCTGAAGACTCTGTTAGCCAAAACAGTATCGCAAAAATTAGACTTTATACAGAGTTTTATTATTTCCAGTTACTTACTACTTACTATTAAAAGTGAAATTTGTATTTTATATCAAAGGACGTACCACTTGAACAAGTAATTTAGCCAAGTGTAATTTGTTTCGTGGAACCTTATTTTTAAACATTTATTCAATTGTGTTCATTGCAAGAACATTTTTAAATACCAAACACCATGATAACTCTAACATTTAAAACCAGAAGACAGAAAAATTAAAATTGTATCCCAAGTGCAAAATAATATGACCAGTATGACCTCAATAGGTAGATGTGTGTATTATATACGTTTGTCTAGGGTCTGGTGCTGATTCTAAGATATCCTGGTCATATCCAGGCACCATTGGTGCCTATTGGACTGCTACAGTTAGTGAGTGACATGTCCATGAAAATGGGAGTAATGCAGAAATGACAGCACACAACATCTACATGAAAATGGGAGTAATGCAGAAATGACAGTGCTCAACATCTCCATGAAAATGAGAGTAATGCAGAAATGACAGCGCTCGACATCTCCATGAAAATGGGAGTAATGCAAAAATGACAGCGTTAGACATCTTCATAAAAAAGGAAGTAATGCACAAATGACTGCACTCGACATCTCCATGAAAATGTGAGTAATGCAGAAATGACAGTGCTCGACATCTCCATGAAAATGAGAGTAATGCAGAAATTAAAGCGCTCGACATCTCCATGAAAATGGGAGTAGTGCAAAAATGACAGCATTCGACATCTTCATAAAATTAGAGTGCAGAAATGACAGTGCTCGACATCTCCATGAAAATGGGAGTAATGCAAAAATGAAAGCGTTCGACATCTTCATAAAAATGGGAGTAATGCAGAAACGACTGCACTCAACATCTCCACGAAAATGTGAGCTATGCAGAAATGACAACACTCGATAACTCCATGAAAATTAGAGTAATGACAGTACTCAACAGCACTCGATATCTCCATGAAAATGAGAGTAATGCAGAAATGACAGTGCTCGACATCTCCATGAAAATGAGAGTAATGCAGTAGTGACAGCGCCAATATCTCAATGAAAATTGGAGTAATGCAGGAATTACAGTGCTCGACATCTTCTTGAAAATGAGAGTAATGCAGAAATGACAGCGCTCGACATCTCCATAAAAATGGAAGTAATGCAGAAATGACAGCAGTCGACATCTCCATGAAAATATGAGTACTGCAGAAATGACTACGCTCAACAGTACTCGATATCTCCATGAAAATTGGAGTAATGCAGAATGACAGTGCTCGACATCTCCATGAAATTGAGAGTAATGCAGTAGTGACAGCGCCGATATCTCAATGAAAATTGGAGTAATGCAGAAATTACAGTGCTCGACATCTTCTTGAAAATGAGAGTAATGCAGAAATGACAGCGCTCGACATCTCCATAAAAATGGAAGTAATGCAGAAATGACAGCATTCAACATTTCCATGAAAATGAGAGTAATGCAGAAGTGGCAGCGCTCAACAGTACTCAATATCTCCATGAAAATTGGAGTAATGCAGAAATGCAGTGCTCGACATCTCCATGAAAATGGGAGTAATGCAAAAATGACAGCGTTCGACATCTTCATAAAAATGGGAGTAATGCAAAATGACAGCGCTCGACATCTCCATGAAAATGAGAGTAATGCAGAAATGACAGATTTTAATTTTGAGAGGAATTATTTAAATAATGTCAGTTTATTTAAATTGTGTCGATTTATTTAAATATAGTGAATTTAATTAAATTTTTGCTCATTTAGTAAAACAAAGGTCCATTTATTTAGAATTCACAAACAATTATTTAAATCAAAACCATTTAATTAAATCGTGAGGATATAATCTAAATCGTAAGGATATACTTTAAATCGAGACCATTTATTTAAATTGTGTCGATTTATTTAAATTGTGTCGATTTATTTAAATTGTGTCAATTTTTTTAAATATGGTGCAGTCCATGTTAAATAGTGAAAAAAACAAAATGTTTTCAAGCTAAATATTTATTTTTTTTACAAACGGCGCACCATTGTTCTATTTCATAATTTCAGTCCATTATTTATTTTGAAAAATATCACCAGAACATTGCAGAGAAAATGTTATGCAAATGAATTGAATTGAATTGGGGTTTTAAGGCGCACCAGCACATAAAAAGGTTAAATGGCGCCTAACAGGCATGAACATGCCAGGCTCATCTTCCATGTACATCGAGATAAAATATGGAAAATGGGCCTAGAACCTTCTCACCCTGAACTGCAGAGTTGCTGCAAATTCTATCGTAGAAACTCCATTTACGCTGGAGCCACGTTATTGTTTTTCTGCCACTGCTCTTTTGATGCGAGCGAGATAGCACCTGAAACAATGCAGGGATCATGATGAAGACCTTTAATGAACATGAACAAAAAAGGTCTTCATCATGATATTTTATCTTGATGTACATGGAAGATAAGCCTGGCATGTTCATGCCTGTTAGTCGCCATATAATCTTTTCATGTGTTGGTGCGCCTTAAAACCACAATTCAATTCAATTCATTTGCATAAAATTTTTGCTGCAAAATGTTTGCAATGTAAATGAGGTCTGCAGCAAAGTAGCAGCAAACATCGCCAAAACATCGCCAAAAGATTACAGCTAAAAGTGTTTTGCAAATGAAATGTGCTGAGAAGTTGCCGCACACTTTTACTATGCAAATGAGGTCTGCCGCAAAGTTGCGGTGAACATCACCAGAACCTCATTTGCATATTTGTTTGCTGCATATTTCATTTGCATGGTAAAAGTGTACCGCAACTTTGACGCAAACTTGTCTGCCGCAGCTTTGCAGCAATGTTTGCCGCAGAGTTGCAGCAGACAGTCGCCAGAAGCCTATGATTTTGGTATGGGGGCCTTTTATGGTCTAATATCACTCATTTATTATTATACCCGTCTGGAAACGGATTTTTTCCCGTGGACAATAGTTGGACATTACATAATTTTTCGGCAAATGAGAACTTAGTCGATTTATCATTCGGAAACTGCTTCAGTGTAAGGACATAGTAATTTTTTGATTCGGAAAAGAACTTAGAAATGTTTAACATTATTCATTTTCAGCATCATTTAAGTTATTTTTTCAATTGAAACATTTGCGGTGAAATTGATGTATTTTACGCATATACACCAAATACATTTAATTTAACGCGAAATTTACAACTAGTCTAGGATTCGTGACAGGTAATTTTTTAACTTAGAAACTGTTATGCAACGTGTGGTCTTCTCTAACAAGTTACTTTGAATGGTGTTTTACGTCATTCTTAGCACATGTTAGGCCATATAATTATGAGTCAACGTTTTGTGCTAGTTAGATCTTTTCTTTTTGATACACAGAAATTTTACACTATAAAAGTGTTTTATGTATATATTGTAACTGCTTATTTACAGAAAGAATTAAAAAATCTTACTCCCAGATTATTTAGTACTAATCAGAGTCTTAGGACCCTGTACTAACTTATACTCATGATACACTTTTGATCATGAATACTTGAGATAAGCTAATTAATACAGATATCCAGCATTCATAGTAATACATTTATGATACCCATATGCTATAATGTTACTCTGATGTGTAAATTAATTAAGACCTTAGGAGCTGACTGTGTTACAGTTAGTCATGTGACTTTTATTAGCCAATGGAACTGGTGCTACTATATTCAAACAAGTGAGTGTGTTTATACAGAAATATCTGGCATATTTATTTGGAACAATAATAAATAATTATGAAATATTGTTTTTAAAAGTGACCTAGGAGTGATACATTAACTTATAAAACAAGGATATACATGTACATTATTCATGCAGGATACCATAAAAGCATGGATATACAGCAGCATGTACTGTAGATCTATGACAAAAGTAAGTCTTATTATTAAAAAGTTATTCAAGATTCCGCTAGAATTTGTGCATGATGTTTAAGCTTTCAAAGCATTGTATGAGCTTAATTAATAGCAGGACCTGTTAGAGGGCCACATGGAAGATTAGTTCACAAACTAAATGTGTTGCCCTCAATAAATAAAGTCTATTATTATTATTATTTTAACATACAGTCCCCCTGGTAAGTCTGCATAAATTTTGTTTATGTACATGTATAAGAATATTATTATTTTAAACCGAACAGGTATTCTAATATACATACTACAGTCTAAATTACATTGATTCAGTACTGTACTGTATTTCCAGTTCGCTACATGTATAACATTCAACAAAAACAAGTTATTTTTAATGTGAACCGTGCAACAAAATTTGTTTACATTTTAAATGGCGATAATGCATATAAGGGAAGTAACTCAGCAGGCCATTTCGGACAAGAACACGTTCGCCTAATGTAGAAAAAGTTCTTCAAAACTGGCAGTTACAAGGTTAATTTTTACTATATGAAAATACATTATATACATTTGCAGAAGGCCATTATGAACCTTTTGTCAATATGCATGACTAATATAATTAACAGATTTGCTTCTGCAGAAATTTGAAAGCGAACGATTTTCTTTGAACGATTTTCCAAAGAAAATCAGATTGTTCCGGAAACCAAGCAGCGATTGGAATAATTTCAACAACAGAATTGAGATGTTTTTCTGCTGGTAAACACAAATTAAATCTGAATATTTTCTGAACCAAATCAAAAAATCGTAATTTTGTCAAAGAAAACCAGAAATCGGATACATGTCCAATAAGAGGAAAGAACGATTAGTAAAAAGTGGAATTTGTTCCGCTTTTCTTTATTCAAAAATAAATTTGTTTAATTGTTTTTTAATTTTAAAGCTTATTTCTGTCTGAATATTTTCTGAATAAATGCATATGTCTGAATATTTTCTGAAAGCAATACCAATGTCCGAATATTTTCCGAAAGAAATGCCGATGTCTGAGAAAATGCCGATGTCAGCATATTTTCCGAAGAAATGCCGGTGTCCGAATATTTTCCGAAGGAAATACCGATGTCCGAATAGTTTCCGAACTATTGCTGATGCCTGAATGTTTTCCGAAGAAATACATATTCGGACAATTTTGTCCGAAAAAATCGGAAAGCCGAAGACTTTCCGAGGAAAATGAATCTGTCCGTGGAATTTCTTTTTTATTTTTTTCCGAAGTCCGAATTATTTTCTATTAAAACCTATGTCCATTACTCCGAAGACCGGAATTCCGAATTTATTCCGCAGCTTTTTCCGGGATTCCGTGGAAATTATAAAAACGGGCGCTTCAGTATTTGTAATTCACTGAGTGTTTAAAGTTTTTTTGTGGGGAAAGAATTTGACTTTAAAAAAAGTGTATGTCCCATGGCAAGCTAGCGGAAAAAAAAGTATCGTCCCATGGTTTGTCGCGACAAAAAAAGTACCTGTCCCATGCCATTTTGCACCGGTCCCAACCCCCAAATAAATATTGCCCGGTCCCTAAACAAGATGAAAAACTGCATTTTTGCCTAATTCAGGGGCCATAACTCTGGTGTTACCTGTCCGATCTGGCCCATTATCAAACTCGTCCGAGATCTTATGGTGGCAATCTTGGTTAATATTGCTGAAGTATTGTGGCCTCTATCGTGTAAACTGGCTAAAACAGCATTTTTTTCTAATTCAGGGGCCATAACTCTGGTATTACTTGTCCGATATTGTCCATTATTGAAGTCGTCCGAGATCTTATGGTCATATACAATCTGGGGAAGTTTGGTTAAGAATGCTCAAGAAATGTGGCCTCTATCATGTAAACAAGATGAAAAAACTGCATTTTTTGGCTAATTCTGGGGCCATAACTCTGGTGTTACCGGTCCGATCTGGCCTAACTCTGGTGTTACCGGTCCGATCTGGCCCATTATTAAACTCGTCCGAGATCTTATGGTGGCAATCTTGGTTAAGATTGCTGAAGTATTGTGGCCTCTATCGTGTAAACAAGCTAAAGGTTGACGACATACGACAGAAGACGGACGAAGAGTGGTCACAATAGCTCACCCTTGAGCACCACAATAGCTCACCCTTGAGCACTTCGTGCTCAGTCAGGTGAGCTAAAAGTCGAACAGGAAAAGTAGCATTCAAGGACGACAGTCAACCACAAACAAACACAGAAACAAACAACTATAAAGATGAATAAAATGCAAGATATGACATCACAGTCACAAAAGGGTTGACAACAGGCTACAGCCTTGGAACGGCCAGGGGCAAAAAAGGGCACTGAGAGGTATAAACCAAGTGAAAATAAACGTGTGTGTATTTGGTTAATTGTTTTTTTTAAAAGTTGCGTTTCCCTGTATCCGCCCTTGTTAATGTTGCCATTATAATCGCGTTTTATCGTTTTGAATATATAAGCACAGTTTAAAAGCTCAGAAATATCAAGTTTCTTCTTACGGTTGAGCAATTAAAAAAATAAGCATTCTTTTCAAAATTCAGAGTGTCTCGAATTAAGTTCATGTTAGTCATGTTAATGGTGTGATTTCTACCACATAACACATATTTCTCCCCTCTGCACATATATACAGACCATAATTGAAAACTAACCACCCAAGACACCCTTAAGAATTTAGATTTATTGAAACAAAAAATCTTGAATAAATTAAACTAGTTTTTGTTCGTAATCGGGTGCACATGTAGTTAGTTGAAGAAAATAGGGATGTTTACATGAAGTGTATGGGTAAAATGAGCTTTACTAGATGGAGAACCACGAGGTGAACAACACGATTCACAAAGCTAGGTCTATTTCTAAGTTAAAATCAGATTCTTGCTGAACCTTAAATATAACAACTTCTCTAAATTTAAAAAACTTCACTAAAGGTAGCAACCTACACTAAAGGTGACAACCCATAGCCCTTCGCCCACTACACCTAAACAAAACCCGCAGAACTTCGACCACTACATCTAACCAAACCCATAGCCCTTCACCCACTACACCTAGCAAACCCATAGCCCTTCGCCCACTACACCTAAACAAAACCCACAGAACTTCGCCCACTGCATCTAATCAAACCCATAGCCCTTCACCCATTACACCTAACCAAACGTCGCAGACCTTCGCCCACTAAACCTAACCAACACCTATTGCCCTTCACCCACTACAATTAACAAAACCCGTAGCCCTACACCAATACACCGGAACCAAACCCATAGACCTTCGCTCACTACACCTAACAAAACCATAGCTCTTCGGGCCCACTACACCTAAAAAACCCATAGGCCTATCACCCACTTACCTAACAAAACCATAGCCCTTAGCCCACTAACACCTAACAAAACCATAGCCCCTTCGCCCACCACAATTAACAAGCCCATAGCCATTTCAACAATACACTAAAAAGTCCATAGCCCTTCGCCCATTACACCTAACAAAACCATAGCCCTTCACCTATTACACCTACAAAAAGCATAGTCCTTCACCCACTACACCTAACAAAACCATAGCCCTTCGCCCACTACATATAACAAAACCATATCCTTTCACCCACTACACCTAACAAAACCATAGCCCTTCGCCCACTACACGTAACATGCACATAGACATTCACCAACTACACCTAAAAAAACATTTCCCTTCGCCCACTACACCTAACAAAACCATAGTCCTTCACCCACTAACCCTAACAAAACCGTAGCCTTTCACCCACTACACCTAACAAAACCATAGCCTTCCACCCCACTACACCTAACAAAAACCATAGCCATTCACCCAATAAACCTAACAAAACCCGCTACACTGGCAATTTATTTTGCTTAGTTGTTTTTTACTCTTATTTTAATTGTTAATTTTACTCTTGCTACGACCCTGATGTACCTATATTTTTTGACACCGCATTATGCAGATGTGCCCTGTGTGCACTGTATTTTCTGACACAGCAGTATCCATGATTATGTGGGTTAGGTCGATATATATATCGATATATATATATCGACTTAACCCACATAAACATAACCCACTTCAACTGTGTGACGTGATGTAAACATGCAAGGAAGCTGATCCTGACTGGAAACGCATTGTATGCGCGTGAAGTTGGCTCTGCGTTCTGCATTCTGCTTCAACATTCGATTTACAGTTCTGCGTTCAACATTAGGACCCGTTTTGCGTTGAACATTCGGGGGGACTCATTTCGTCGTTGAACATTCGGACACAGTTTGCGTTCAACATTCGGGCCTAGTTCTGCTTCAACATTCGGACCAGTTCTGCGTTCAACATTCGAGGTCAGTTCTGCGTTCAGCATTTCGAATCTCAGTTCGGCGTTGAACATTCGACCAGTCCGAGTTCAAACATTCAAAGTCAGTTCTACGTTGAACATTTGGATCCAGATTCAGCATTTTAATAATGTTTTCTTTCGTAATGATAACATAAAATGAGTCGATTAAAAACAGGGCACTGTTCATACCATTACAGATCAGTACATACTTTGTTGACTTTTAATATTTAGCTGTTAACAGATTCACTAAACGCCATATGTTAAATTTTATAACATTAGCGTTTAGTAATTTTTTAACATTTAGTGTAAGATATTTTAACATTTAGCGTAAGTTTTTAACATTTTAACGGAATTTTAACATTTAGCGGTGCTACAGCATGCTTACATGAAATAGATATGGATAATAAATAGAATCCGTGCCGTACCGTTACATCATTTGTGTAACAGTTATTCACAAATAAAGATGTAATGCAATCAACATTACTAAATAAATAAATCAATAAATAACATAACCAAGAAATTAATTGACATCACATAACGTAACAATTCAAATTGGTAATTTCAAGGTGTGACAAACTCTCAGGCAGATTTTCAATGACGAACTTTCTCTGACTTTTTCATTTTACAATTATATCCCTTTTGACACTTACAACATGTATACATTCCTACATAACTTCACTTTTTATTCCCCGCCGATTACGTTATGTTTTTCAGATTTGATTTTGATCATTACTTTCCGAGTCCATCAGCACTTTCAGTGCTTTGATTTTCATTTTACCGGACCTACAGGGCTTACACGTAGCTACGCACCTGTCTACGTAGTTTGGATTCTCAAATAAGTAAATTAATAAATCTGTTTAGAAACGGTGTACATATATGTTGTGAAATTTGGCTGTTGTTAGGCGGGATAGATATTTTAACAGTTGGTGTTTCGGGCTGCCGATTTTTCTTTGGTTCCTTTCAGTTCTTTGGGGGTAAAGTGAGTAGAAGGGTGTGACTTGATTACAATTGTTTCTCAAAAACTAAGTTTCTTATACTTTTTGTATTGAAGAACAAATATATTTTCAAGAATAAAATAACAATAATAATCTGCCAGTTCCGCATGATAATAAACAGCTGATAATGTTCTTAAGTTACGTTATTCTTCCAAACTTGAATAAAATGTAACTAAAAGCTTTTTACTATTGTTCGTAGTTTATCCCAAACTTGAATAAAAAGCTGATTCATTTTACTTTCTTTTCCAGGGCAGCCTAATTTGTCAACGTAGTGTATACACATTTGAACATTTAGCGCCAATTAATTCCATAAATTGTTTAACTATAACATAATACTCTCATTTTGCCAACCCTGTTTTCCTTTCATTTTTACCTAAATTAAAAGGTTGGCAAAGTGGAGAACACTCCGTTCCTTGGACTGCCTTATTATTATTCTCGGTACGTGCAAATTCTTGCCCAAAAGGCGAACACGCACACGATCCTGTGTATACAAGTCTACGGTGGACCTTCGTTACGTC
>JAWPHD010022348.1:0-25355 GCA_037043455.1 Cyrtodaria siliqua
AACCAACATTGATATAAAGACATTGACAAAGTTTGTAAATGTAATGAATTTTAAAGGAATTGAATTGAATGTTGTTTAATGGGCTCATCAACACAGTATAGGTTATTTAGAGCCACCCCAGAGAGAGGGGGAAGGATACATAGTAATCCGGGAACGGTGCCCTACTCTTATTATTGAAAAAGATTCCTATGATTCTTTAACGTGCTCGGAGGATAGACTGATACAGTGGACTGCACCGGTTTACGTCCCCATCCGACGGACAAGGCTAAGGGAAAGTGCCTTCTGCCAAAAACACACCGACGAAACTCAGTGGCGTCATGGAGGATTGAACCCAGGGCCCTCCGGGTTTACCAAAGAATTTTAAAGGAACACATGGCAATGTTGAAGAATTTATCAAGGCACTGAAATTAGCATTTCGGTGTTATCCAGTACAGTAACGAATGTTAATTTAATCATATCACGCACTGAAATTAGCATCTCGGTGTGTATCCATACCAGTAACACTGTTTTACTTTAACCATGATCAAGCACTGAAATCAGCATCTCGGTGTATCCATTACAGGTAACAATGTTAATTTAATCATATCACGCACTGAAATTAGCATCTCGGTGTATCTCATACAGTAAAACACTGTTACTTTAATCATATCAAGCACTGAAATCAGCATCTCAGTGTATCCATTACAGTAACACTGTTACTTTAATCATATCAAGCACTGAAATTAGCATCTCGGTGTATCCATACAGTAACACTGTTACTTTAACCATATCACGCACTGAAATTCAGCATCTCGGTGTATCCCATACAGTAACACTGTTACTTTAACCATACTCAAGCACCTGAAATTAGCATCTCGGTGTATCCATACAGTAACACCGTTACTTTAACCATATCAAGCACTTGAAATTAGCGTCTCGGTTGTATCCATACAGTAACTCTTGTTATTTTAACCATATCAAGCACTGAAATTAGCATCTCGGTGTATCCATACAGTAACACTGTTACTTTAACAATATCAAGCACTGAAATTAGCATCTCGGTGCTATCCATACAAGTAACATTGTTACTTTAATCATGCTTGCAAATAACCAAGATCTTTAATATTTTTTCTTTAATTTTTTTATTATTTTTAACATAATTCATTTGAAAGCACCACATAATAAGGTCGTATACGCCTGATGCATAAAGAAATATGTACCATGTATAATGGAATGGAAAAAACATCAAAGTGAAAATGGGGGATAATTCCGGTAAAATGTATCCCAGAGTTGCGCTCATCACATATTGCTGTGTAATGACAATGACTATGTATGCCAATATATTAGGAATAGGACTGTGTACATTCAACATATTAACTGAAAAAATCCAAGTCAAAAAGAGGGATTATTCAGATAAAATATGATGGCAGTTATGGTCCATAATGCTATGTAATGATAATGAACATGTGTGCCAAGTTCCAATGCTTTCAGACAATTCGTTTTTGAGAAAGGAGGAAAACATTTACCTAACAAAAATTTACCTCACAAAAAATCTGCGGATTCTCACATTTCGCCTAACGGGGATGGGACTTAGAAAAGAGGTGGCATTGTTTCAAGAAAAGATGGTTAAATGTTAAATAACTAAAAACAACGGAGGCTACATTTTGCTGATATATGACAATTAGGTATTCATTTAAAAACAAAATGCGAAAAACAATCAAAAAAAATCTTCACTACAAAAATGGTAGGTCAAGGTCATGGATTGAATCCCAGGGTCCAAATTGCACTACCCAAGACACAACAGTATATATTTTTCGTCTTCCAAAGATTAACTATAATCTAAGGTTAAAACATCCAATCCAGTGCATAATTATAGTATGTGAGAAAGCGACGTAAAAGTAAAAGTTATCTGCCATTTGTTTGGAGGGTGAAAGTCACATCTGCATTGCCTATATCACGTTGCTATGTACAAACTAAGATGCAACTATCAACAAAGTTTGAAATGTCTATCACATACAGTTCATGAGAAAGTGATCAAAATGCAAAGGTTAAATGTAAAATTATTAAGCTATCGGCCCTTTGCTTGGAGCATTTCCTCTGTCACATTATGATGTAGGAACCAATATACAACTGTAACCAAAGATTGAAAGGTCTAATGCATACAGTTCATGGAAAAGTGACTTAAACCCAAAAAATGAATGTAAAAATTATTAAATTATCTGCCCTTTACTTGGAGGGTCAAGATCACATCCACATTTGTTTTTTACGTTACAATGTACCACCCAAGATATAACTATAAACAATGTTTTAAAGGTCTAGGGCATACAGTGACCTAACTGCAAAAGCTAAATATAAAATAATCAAGTTATCTGCGCTTTGTTTACAGTCAAGGTCACATCCAAATTTGCTTTTTACGTTGCAATGTACCATCCAAGATACAACTATAACCAAAGTTTGAAAGCGTGCATACACTTTGTGAGAAAGTGACTTAAATGCAAAAGTTGAATGCAAAAACAATTGTCAGCCCTTTGCTTGGAGGGTGGAGGTCACATCCACATTTGCTTTTTATGTTGCAATGTACCATCCAAGATGCATCTATAAGCAAAGTTTGAAGGGACTAGTGCATACTATTTGTGAGAAAGTGTCCTAAACGCAAAGTTGCCTGTAAAAATGCTTAAGTTATCTGCCCTTGCTTGAATATCCACATTTGCTTTGTCATGATGCGATGTACCACCATAGATACAACCATAACCAAAGTTTGAAGGTCTACTGTATACATTTTGTGAGAGTGACCTACATGTACAAATGATTATCTGGCCTTTGCTTGGAGAATGAAGGTCATATCCACATTTGCTTTGAAATGTTTCGATGTACCACCCAAGGTACAACTATCAGCAAAGTTTGAAGGGTCTAGTGAATACAGGTTGTGAAAAAGTGACTCTAATCGCAATAGTTTAATGTAAAAATGATAACGTTATCTCCCCTTTGCTTTGAGGGTCAAGGTCATATCCACATTTTTTTTCATTGTCATGATGCGATGTACCACAAAAGATACAACTATAGCCAAAGTTTGAAGGTCTAAGGCATACATTTTGTGAGAAAGAAACAAACGCAAAAGTTGCATGTAAAAATTATTAAGTTATCTGCCCTTTGCTTGGAGGGTCAAGGTCATATCCACCTTTGCTTTGTCATGATGCGATGTACCACCCAAGTTACAACAATAACCAAAGTTGGAAGGTCTAGTGCATACATTTTGTGAGAGTGACCTAAACGCAAACATTGCATGTTAAAATGATTGTCTTTTGCTTGGAGAATGAAGGTCATATCCACATTTGCTTTGTCACGATGCGATGTACCACCCAAGATACAACTATAACCAAAGTTGGAATGTCCAGTGCATACATTTTGTGTGAGTGACCTATATGCAAACGTTGCATGTAAAAATGATTATCTGTCTTTTTTTTGCTTGGTGAATGAAGGTCATATCCACATTTGCTTTGAAATGTTGCAATGTACCACCCAAGATACAATTATAAGTAAAGTTTAAAGGGTCTAGTACACACAGTTTGTGAGAAAGTGACCTAAACACAAAAGTTGATTGAAAAAAAAAAAGTTATCTGCCCTTTGCTTGGAGGGTCAAGGTCATATCCACACTTGCTTTGTCATGATCCAATGTACCACCCAAGATACAATTATAACCGAAGTTTGTCTACATTTTGTGAGAAAGTGATCTAAACGCAAAAGTTGCATGTAAAAATATTGTTATCTGCCCTTTACTTGGAGGGTCAAGGTCATATCCTCATTGCTTTGTCATGATGCGATGTACCACCCAAGATACAACTATAACCAAAGTTTGAAGTTCTAGTGCATACATTTTGTGAGAGTGACCTAAATGATAACGTTGCATATACAAATGATTATCTGTCCTTTGCTTGGAGAATGAAAGTCAAAACCACATTTGCTTTGAAATGCTGCGATGTACCTCCCAAAATACAAATAATAGCAAAGTCTAAAGGGTCTAGTGCACAGTTTGTGAGAAAGTGACCTAAACACAAAAGTTGAATGAAAGAAAAAATTAAGTTATCTGCCCTTTGCTTGGAGGGTCAAGGTCATATCCACATTTGCCTTGTCATGATGTAAATGTACCACCCAAGATACAACTATACCTAAAATTTGAAGGTCTACTGCATACATTTTGTGAGTGACCTAAACGCTAACGTTGCATGTACAAATGAGTATCTGTCCTTTGCTTGGAGAATGAAGGTCATATCCACATTTGCTTTGAAATTTTGCGATGTACCACCGAAGGTACAACTATCAGCAAAGTTTGATGGGTCTAGTGCATCCAGGTTGTGAAAAAGTGACCTTAATCGAAAAAGTTGAATGTAAAAATTATTATCTGCCCTTTCCTTGGAGGGTCAAGGTCATATCCACATTTGCTTTATCGTGATGTGATGTACCACCGAAGATACAACTATTACCAAAGTTTGAAGGTCTAGTGCAAACATTTTGCGAGAAAGTGACATAAATGCAAAAGTTGCATGTAAAGATTATTATGTTATCTGCCCTTTGCTTGGAGGGTCAAGGTCATATCCACATTTGCTTTGTCATGATGCTATGTACCACCCAAGATACAACTATGACCAAAGTTAGAAGGTCCACTGCATACATTTTGTGAGAAAGTGACCTAAACGCAAAAGTTGAATGTAAAAAGTATTGTTATCTGCCTTTTGCTTGGAAGGTCAAGGTCATAGCCACATTTGCTTTGTCATGATGTGATGTACCACCCAAGATACAACTATAAGCAAAGTTTGAAAGTCTAGTGCATACATTTTGTGAGAGTGACCTAAACGCAAACGTTGCATGTACAAATGATTATCTGTCCTTTGCTTGGAGGATCAAGGTCATATCCATATTTGCTTTGTCATGATGCGATGTACCACCGAAGATACAACTATAACCAAAGTTTGAAGGTCTAGTGCAAACATTTTGCGAGAAAGTGACATAAATGCAAAAGTTGCATGTAAAAATTATTATGTTATCTGCCCTTTGCTTGGAGGGTCAAGGTCATATGCACATTTGCTTTGTCATGATGCGATGTACCACCCAAGATACAACTATAACCAAAGTTGGAAGGTCCACTGCATACATTTTGTGAGTGACCTATATGCAACGTTGCATGTAAAATTGATTATCGGTCTTTTGCTTGGTGTATGAAGGTCATAACCACATTTGCTTTGAAATGTTGCAATGTACCACCCAAGATACAACTATCAGCAAAGTTTGAAGGGTCTAGTTCATACAGTTTGTGAAATGTGAAAGTGACTCTAAACGCAAAGTTGAATGTAAAAATTAATAAGTTATCTGCCCTTTGCTTGGAGGGTCAAGGTCATATCCACATTTGCTTTGTCATGATGCGATGCACCACCCAAGATACAACTATAACCAAAGTTTGAAGGTCTAGTGCAAACATTTTTTGAGAGTGACCTAAATGCAAACGTTGCATGTACAAATGATTGTCTGTCCTATGCTTGGAGAATGAAGGTCATATCCACATTTGCTTTGAAATGTTGCAACGTACCACACAAGCAAAGTTTGAAGGGTCTAGTGCATACAGTTTGTGAAAAAGTGACCCTAAAGTTGAATGTAAAAATTATTAAGTTATCTGCCCTTTGCTTAGATGGTCAAGGTCACATCCAGATTTGCTTTATCATGTTGGGATGTACGATCCAAGATACAACTATAACCAAAGTTTGAAGGTCTAGTGCGTACATTTTGTGAGTGGCCTAAATGCAAACATTGCATGTACAAACGGATTATCTGTCCTTTACTTGGAGAATGAAGGTCATATCCAGATTTTCTTTGTCATGTTGCGATGTACCACCCAAGATATAACTATAAGCAATAGTTTAATGCAACAATGATTATCTGCCCTTTGCTTGGAGTGTATAGTGCCGTGTTTAGTGCATGCACGGTTATAACACATGAGTAAGCGACTTCTTCGAAAAGGCAAGACAAAAATGCTAAAAGCACAAGGGAGTATAATGCCCCATTAGCTGGTGCTCTTGTTTTTCATATTTTCAGATCTTATAGCTCAAGTTGATGAGAAAAACAGGTATGTCGTTTTTTGTAACCTGGGAGTTATACATACATCTTTGAAGAGCATTTAGCAGGACTGTTTGTTGTTGACAGTACTGACAGTAATTTAGTAATTTAGTTTGCTCATATTCCAATGAAGACCATTATGTGGTTATCTATATATATATAACCCCTGATGAAGGCATAAAGCCGAAAGCGCTTGTGTTTTTATAAACTGTAGCAATGTATAAATGTTTTTTTCCCCATCTATTAATTTGTTCCAACATTTTCGTATCCCCTCGGGGATCCAGTGCTTTTTGAAAGGTATTTTGTAGAAGTATGTATTTTCTAACCCTTATATATATATAACATTATATATACAAGACTTTTAAATCTGTCTATGACTTACTTCTTCGTGTATACACTGGGTTAGTGTTTAGGTAAAGTTGTTAATGGTACAGCTAGTGGCTAGGATTAGGATAATAGTTAGGGTTAGGGAAAGTTAGGGTATGGTTAAGGTAAGTAATAAGGTTAGTGTGTCATCAAGTCACAGACAGATTCTAAAACACTCCCATTTGTTGATGAGTGGTTTCACTACCCAAGCTTTTAATCTGTTTTCGGTATTGTTTAATCACCCCGCAGAATATATTTCCTGCTTTTTAATTGTATTTTGGCATGATTTCTTTAATAAAAGGACTTGTAACCTCGCATCTGAAATTCTAAATTCCATTTGGTTTAGTTTTCCCATTATTTTCTCTTTTAGAGCAACCACATTCTTTTCTTCAAGCTAAAAATGGGAAAAGAGAGCATCACCTAACAGGACATTGTATGCCCGTTTGGTAAAGTTTTTATATTAAAAGCATTTCCTAGGTGTCAGGTCGGTCAACATGACCTTGGCCTTTGACTTCCTGGAAAAAAAAACAAGAGCCCCACCTATCAGGGAAATATACACCCGTTCCCTAGATTTTAGGTTAAAAGCATTTCCTAGGTGTCAGGTCAATATAACCCTGACCTTCCAATAAAAAAATTAACGATAGGGGATGTTGTTTAACCCAGAGCACTATTTGTATAGTTTCAAGATTGTAGCTCAAATATTTGCGAATAGAAGCCGGGAAGGAATTTGTCATGATCAGGTAAGTGACCTTGACATTTGACCTACTAAGCTTAAAAACAATAGGGGTTGTTGCTGTAACATGGGTACTATTTCAAAACTGTACTATTTCAAAACTAAGTCTAATAGTTACAAATTACATTGGGGAAAATGTTTTATAATTCTGAACCCAAAAGTAAAAGGCTTCCGCAGTACATCAAGGAAAATGTGCCTATGAAGTTTAATAAGTGTGGGTATCATATTTCCATTACTGTCATTTGGTCACTAAGCAAAAAAGCAATAGAGTTCCTCCTCTCACCAAGGGCAATGTATCTATGAAGTTTCATGAGTGTAGGTATTATACTCCTGGAGTCTTCTCTTGGAATATGTATTGGCGACCTTGACCTTGTCCTAGTAACCCCAGAAGCAAATGTACCTATGAAGTTTCTGGAGTGCGAGTGTTGTGGTTTCGAAGTTATTTGGCAGAGTATGTATTTGCATATAAGGGTTATCATGCAGAATGCACATTACCATATAATGTCATAGTGACATTGACCACTGACATGCCAATCGCAATGAAATAGGAGTGTTCCTCTTACCAAGGGCCATGAACCTATGAAGTAACAGGTGTGAATGTGTTAGGGTTTTGAAGTCATTGCACAAAATGCCTATTTCCAAATGATTCAATGATGACCTTGACCTTTGACCAACTGACCCAAAATCAATAGATTCATACTCTCACTAAAGTCAAATATACCTATGAAATTTCATGAGTGTGGGTGTTATAGTTTCAAAGTTATATTGAGGAATACCTATTTCCATATAAGGTCATGGCCACCTTGACTTTTGACCCACTGCATCAAATCAATAGAGTTCCTCTTCTCACCAAAGGCAATGTAATCCTGGAATTTTCACTTGGGAATGTATAGGTGACCTTGACATTTGACATAGTGACCCCAAAAAGCAACAAGGTTCCTCTGACCCAAAGGCAATGTACCTATGAAGTTACAGGTGTGAATATGTTAGGGTTTTGAAGTCATTGCACAAATGCCTATTTCCAAATGATTTCATAATGACCTTGACCTTTGACCAACTGACCCAAAATCAATAGATTCATACTCTCACTAAAGTCAATATACCTATGAAATTTCATGAGTGTGGGTGCTATAGTTTCAAAGTTATCTTGAGGAATGCCTATTTCCATATAAGGTCATGGCCACACTTGACTTTTGACCCACTGCATCAAATCAATAGAGTTCCTCCTCTCACCAAAGGCAATGTACTCCTGGAATTTTCACTTGGGAATGTATAGGTGACCTTGACATTTGACATATTGACCCCAAAAGCAACAAGGTTCCTCTGAGCAAAGGCAATGTACCTATGAAGTTTCATGAGTGGAAGTGTTGTGGTTTCAAATTTATTTGGTGGAATGTGTATTGCAATATAAGGTCATGGTGACACTTGCCAACATCCATGTCCATATGAAAGAGTATGAGAGTGGAGTTTCATCAGTGGGGTGTTATGGTTTGATGTTATCATGCAGAATGCATATTTCCATATTAGGTCATAGCGACCTTGACCGTTGACCTGATAAATGCAATGGAACAGGATTCTTCCTCACACCAAGGGCAATATACCTATATTTCAAGAGTGTAGGTTTCGAAGTAATTATGCGGAATGCCATTTCCATGTAACATCACTGTGACCTTGATTTTTGACTTACAGGCCTCAAAAACAATAGGGTTCCTCCTCTCAACTAGGCCAATGTATTCATGAAGTTTAATGAGTTGTAGGTGTTAGTTTGAAGTTATCATGCGGAATTCATATTGCCATATAAGGTCAATAACCTTGACCTTTGATCTACTGACCCC
This sequence comes from Cyrtodaria siliqua, assembly GCA_037043455.1. Classification (NCBI taxonomy): domain Eukaryota; kingdom Metazoa; phylum Mollusca; class Bivalvia; order Adapedonta; family Hiatellidae; genus Cyrtodaria; species Cyrtodaria siliqua. The sequence goes on from JAWPHD010022348.1 coordinate 9,019, forward strand.
AAAAGTGATAAGTGTTCCTCCTCCCACTTAGGACAATGTACCTTTGAAGTTTTACTAGCATAGGTCTTACAGTTTTCAAGTTATTCTACCAAATGCATTTTTCCATATAAGATCACTGTGACCTTGACCGGTGAAATACTGCAAAAACAATAGGGTTCCTCCTCTCACCTAGGGCAATGTTCTTATGAAGTTTTATTAGCGCAGATGTTATGATTTTTAAGTTATTGTGCAGAAAGCATATTTTCATATAAAGTTACTGTGACCTTGATCTTTGACCTACTGGCCTCAAAAACAATAGGATTTCTCCTCTCACCTAGGGTAATGTAACTATGACGTTTCATGTGCTTGGGTCTCATACTTTTGTTGTGCGGAATGCCAAAAATAACGGTCGGAAGGACAACGCATACGATAATAAAACAAGAGGTTTGTAAAACATATACTCAACGCCATTAAAAATGTAAGTTTTTATTTTGTGTTTATTTTGTGTTTATTTTTAATTAAAATGTCTCCAAGATTTATTATAGTGTTATGTACATGTTAGAAATTATCCCCATTCCCTATAAATCTGGTGACCGATAAAATTCATGTATTGAAAGAAATGATACTAACCCCAAATGATATAGGATTCTTCCTAACACCAAGGGCAATGTGCCTTCAAAGTTTCATGAATGTAAGTATTATATCCTGGAGTTATCACTTGGAATATGTGCTGGTGACCAACTGACTCAAAATCAATAGGGTTCCTCCTCTCACCGAAGGCAATATACCTATAAAATTTCCCAAGTGTGGGTGTTATTGAAGTCATCGCATGGAATACCTATTTGCATACATCATGCCAAACTTGACCTTTGACTGACTTAAAAATCAATAGGGTTTTTCCTCTGACCAAGAGCAATGTGTTTCATGAATGTGTGTAATAGTTTGAAATTATAACAAAAAATGCTGATTTCCCACTATTTCTCCCATTGGCCATCTTGACCTTTGACCCACTGACCCTTATTCAACATGGTTCCTAATCTCACACAAAAGGCCTAAATAAAGTGTTATAGGTACAAGAATAAATAAACAAACCTTAAAATGACAAAAACAATGGTTTCGACCTTTGACCTCCAAGTGTGAGCTTGTGAGCACTAGTGCCAAGTTATTTGAAAATCCGTCCATGAATGTCGCAGTTATTGACACGTAAGCATTTCTTTTTGACATTTGTCCCCTATTTGTGACCTTGACCGTAGAGTCACGGACAGAATTTTGTGTGCGTCATGTCTTGTTGCAGTGAGCAGTTGTGCAAAGTTATTTGAAAATCCATCCAGGATTGCCTGAGTTATTGATCGGACACAATTGTCGACAGACTGACTGATGGTGCGACTACTATATGCCGCCCTTCGTGGGCATAAAAAAAAAAAGCCGGGAGGTTTTGGATGGGGTGGGGTGATGGGTTATTGGGGTAGGGGAGTTATAGGTGTAAGAATAAACAAAAGGTCAGTGACCTTGAATTGAATTGGGGTTTTAAGGCGCACCAACACATGAAAGGTTATATGGCACCTAACAGGAATGAACTTGCTAGGCTCATTCTCCGAGATAAAATATGGAGAACGGGCCTAGAACCTTCTCACCCTGAACTGCAGAGTTGCTGCAAGTTCTATTGTATAGATACTCCATTTATGCTGGACCCACGTTATTGTTTTTCTGCCTCTACTCTAGTGATATGATCCGAGATGGCACCTGAAACAATGCAGGGATTATGATGAAGACCTTTAATGAGCATGAACAAAAAATGATAAAAAGAATATGAATTCGGGGCGTTGTGGGAGGGTGGGTGGGTCATGGGTCTACCCTTCTGCCTTCCCCTCCAACGGGAGTGGCCCTATTCTTTGCCCCGTAACCAAACGTGGCCGCTGAGAACCACACGGGGCCAGTGACCTTGAGCTCTACGGATATAATTTGACAGCTAGATCGGATATGGGAACCTGTGAAGTTTTACGGTCACAGTTTTATGGAAATAGAACCAGCAATCTCAGAAGTAGTAACCACAATTAGATGGCTGCTAGCTGCCATTTTTGACATTGAATCACAATTTTGTTTAGGACCAACTACATGTGATGTCAGTCATTTTAGTAAAGGTTCCATATCAATATCACTTATGATTTTTGAGATGTAATCACCACAATGCTGTATTTATAGCTATGGCCACCATCTTGAATTACCAACTGACCTGGATTTTAATTAGGACCAACTTAACATCAAGAGCAACATTCCTGTAGTTTTATAAAAATCCATCAAGTAATTTCAGAGGAGTAATCGCCATATGTTTTTCATATACAATTTTATGTAAATAGATGGCCACTGGCAGCAATGTTTGACATTGAACTGAAATCAATTTTGAGCCAGTCATTTTGGTAAAGATTCCAAACCAATATCATTTACGGTTTTTGAGAACTAGTCACCACAATATTGTATTTTTAAAACCTATTTTTAGCTGTGGTAGCCATCTTGAATTTCCGGACGACCTTAATTTTTGCTAGGATCAACTAGACATCAAGAGCAACATTCCTAAGAAGTTTCATGAACAATCCATCTCGTAGTTTCAGAGTAGTCACTATAAGGTTTTACTATATAACTATGTAAACAAATATGACACTGGCAGCCATGTTTAATATTGAATCAAAATTATTTTCAACAAGGACCAAAATCATGTTATGCTGATACTTTCAGAAAAAGTTCCATACCAATATAACTTACAGTTTTCAAGAATTAGTTGCTACAAACTTGTTTTTTAAAAATCTAATTTTAGCTTTGGTGGCCATCTTGGATTTCACATCAACATAAATTTTTCAAAGGATAAAATAGACATTATGGGCAACACTCCTGTAAAATGGCAGACACAAAAAAAAAATTGACCTCCAACTGTGACCTTGACATTTGAGGCAATGATATGATTCTTGCATGCGACACCTTAGCATTGTGATGAACATTTGTGTGAAGTTTGACGCATCTCCCTTCAGTAGTTTTCAAGTAATTGTTGAGACATATTTTTTTACGATATTTTTACCTTTGACCTCCAAGTGTGACCTAGATGTTTGAGATACGATCATGATTCTTGCACGCGCCACACCTCCTTATTGTGATGAACATTTGTGTGAAGTTTGACAAAATTCCCTTGTGTAGTTTCAGAGGAATGGCTGAGACGCGATTTTGGATGGATGGAAGTAGCATAAAAAAATAAATCAGGTTTAGGACCCTAGTTTGCTATTATTGAAGCTTTGGCCTTATTCCATCATTTCTCATTCCAAAATTATCACAACAATGGACTGGTACTTCTGACACACAATTTGATCTGCTTCTTAGTGACCTCACTCTTTATGCTTTTATAGGGATCCGTCTATAGAAGTATGAAATATGAGATCACAGTTATGCAAGTCAAACTGATTATCAACAGTACCCTACTCAATGGTTCTGACAAATTTGGAGAGGTGCTGGAATAAATGCATACATTTCAACAATAGAAAACTACTATATTAAACCACATAATATTATATCTTGATCGAAAAGAATTGCAGAAGGACATAGAAATTAAGAATTACTGAACATGTGTTTTGGCATTTTAATATCTGATAAGGAAGAACTGTATAAAGTCGCCTTAGTTTATCAACCTATGAGCTTCGTTAGGTTGCAGGTTAAAGTTTTATGAAGAGGGACACAACTTTGCAAAATGAAAAGTCAGGAGTCTATTTGACATATTTAACAAGAATTGCAAGGCAATCCATAGTACCCCACCGGCCCAGACAAACATTTTCCAGACATTTTCTATGATGGTGGTCAAAGATGAAGGCCAAGGTCACAATGACCTTATTTTGGTAAGCGACACACCGCTATCCAAAGATGTATCCACACCCCAAGTTTGGTATCTCTAAGTGTATAGTATTGAAAATACGATCCAGACAAGCATTTTCTATGACAGAGGTCAAGGTCACAATGATCTTATTTTGGTATGCGACATACCGTTATCCCAAGATGTATTCACATACCAAGTTTGGTATCTCTAAGTGTTATAGTATTGAAAATATGGCCAGGACAAGCATTTTCGAAACATTTTCTATGACAGAGGTCACAGGTCAAGGTCACTGTGACCTTATTTTGGTATGCAAGACACTGCTATTCCAAGATGTATTCAAATATCAAGTTTGGTATCTCTAAGTTTATAGTATTGAAAATACGGTCCGGACATGCATTTTCTATGACCGAGATCACAGTGACCATTTTTTGGTACGCGTCACACCGCTATCCCAAGATGTATTCACATACCAAGTTTGGTATATCAAAGTCTTAACAGTATTGAAAATATGGCCTGGACAAGCATTTTGGAAGGACGGATGGACATACTTATGGACCGACGGACAGGGTGCAAACCTATAGTTCCCCCCCAGGACCGGTGTGGGACTAACAACAGTCTTTGATGTATGTCGGTTGCCGGATGCACGTGACAAATTAAAAGTTGTTTTGGGCAAGTGAAATCTTTTAGCAACATGCTCAACTGGACAAGTAAAGATATCTGGCCCCAAAAATTGTTTTTCCTCGTAAAATATACTAGTATGTTATTTGTCTGAATTTGTATTTCATCTGATAACAGTTTTTGTCACATAACTTACGGTGTGGGAGTGGAATAACACAATTCTATATTTTTGATATGCCACTAGTTATATAAGTATGAAAATAAGCCTAGTATGCACTGTCAAAAGAAATTTATAATGTCCATGATCCAATTCCCACAGTTTATGTCGGTTTCGCGAGTTAAAGCGACAGGCAAAATGCAATAAAAGTCGATATGTGATAAATAGAATCTACCATTCGTTCTCATTGATTATTGATTTATATTTATTCAACACATTAGCAAAAATGATACAATACTCGGCAAGAGCCTCACGTTATATCATTTTGCCAACTCGTTTAATAAATTCAATAATGAATGAGTACTCATGTAAGATCTTCTATTTCTACAACGAACTCATAAACTGGTTGACATCACTGATATAGTAAAGTGAAAATCACGGATAATTTCCAAATAGCAGTCTGGTTTCCTGCCAAATCTAGACTAGATGCTTTAATATTATTATTATTATACTGTTTTTCCACTCGACGAAAAAATTAATTATCATCAATATCCCGCCGACTTGCGAAAATGAAACTGTATGCCGAAAATCTGTACCACAGATGTACAAAAATAAATCTGGGACCATTTGTTGCATATCACATAGTCTTTTTTTCTTTTATAGATAAGCTCATCAATAATGACAGACAATTATTACAGCTTTACTCGACAGTTTACACGCGGCATAAATAGAAAAACAAGAGGTCAATGACCTTGAAGATCTACTGATTTATTTTGATTTCAGGAAGTAGTCGCTACAAACTTGTTTTTTTGAAAATCTATTTTCAGCCACGGCGGCCATCTTGAAATTTTGCTAGGATCAATTAGACATCAAGAGCAACATTCCTGTGAAGTTTCTTGAAAATCCGTCTAGTAGTTTTAGAGGAGTAGTCGCTACAAGTTTTCATTATATAACTCTATGTAAACAAAGATGGCCGCTGACAGCCATGTTTAACATTGAATCAAAATAATGTTCGACTCGGATAACCATCATGTCATGCTGATCATTTTAGAAAAAGTCCCATATCAATATCACTTATAGTTTTTAAGAAGTAGTCGCTACAAACTTGTATTTTGTAAAATCTATTTTTAGCAATGGTGGCCATCTTGAATTTCCGGCCGACCTGAAAATTTTGCTAGGATCAATTAGACATCAAGAGCAAAATTCGTGTGAAGTTTCATGAAAATCCGTCAAGTAGTTTCGGAGGAGTAGCTGTTACAAGTTTTCATTATATAACTCTACGTAAACAAAGATTGCCGCTGGCAGCCATGTTTAACGTCGCATCAAAAGATATTTGACAAGGACCAACATCATGTCATGCTGATCATTTTAGAAAAAGTCCCATACCAATATCTGTTATAGTTTTCAAGAAGTAGTCGCTACAAACTTATTTATTTTAAATCTATTTTTAGCTGTGGTGGCCATCTTGAATTTTCGGCAGGCCTGAAATTATTCTAGGATCAACTAGACATCAAGAGCAACATTCCTGTGAAGTTTCATGAACATCCTTTAAGTAGTTTCAGAGGAGTAGTCGCTACAAGTTTTTACTATATAACTCTATGTAACCAAAGATGGCCACTGGCAGCCATGTTTAACGTTGAATCAAAATAATGTTCGACTCGGATCAACATGTCATGCTGATCATTTTAGAAAAAGTCCCATATCAATATCACTTATAGTTTTCAAGAAGTAGTCGCTACAAACTTATTTTTTAAAAATCTATTTTTAGCTGTGACGGCCATCTTTAATTTCTGGCAGATCTGAAATTTTGCTAGGATCAATTAGACATCAAGAGCAACATTTCTGTAAAGTTTCATTAAAATCCGTCAAGTAGTTTCAGAGGAGTAGTCGCTACAAGATTTTACTATATAACTCTATGTAAACAAAGATGGCCGCTGGCAGCCATGTTTAACGTCGAATCAAAACGATTTTTGACAAGGACCAACATCATGTCATGCTGATCATTTTAGAAAAAGTCCCATATCAATATCACTTATACTTTTCAAGAAGTAGTCGCAACAATCTTGTATTTTAAAACTCTATTTTTAGCTTTGGCGGCCATCTTGGATTTCATATCAACATGAATTTTGGCTAGGATCAACTAGACTTTATGGGCAGCATTTCTGTAAAGTTTCATGAATATCCATCCAGTAGTTTCAGAGGAGTAGTCGCTACAAATAAAAGTTTACGGACAGACAGACGGACGGACGGACGATGGACGCCGCACCACGGCATAAACTCTGCTGATCTCTGATCATTCGAGCTAAAAACAGGTACTGGTTACTTTCGTGTGGACACCAAGATGCAGTTGATGATTTGTTTTTGTTTTCTCTGTACTGGTAATGAATAGTGAAGGTTGTGGACACCAAGATGCAGTTTATGATTTGTTTTTTGTTTTTTCTGTACTCGTAATGAATAGTGAAGGTTGTGGATACCAAGATGCAGTTTATGATTTGTTTTTTGTTTTTTCTGTACTCGTAATGAATAGTGAAGGTTGTGGACACCAAGATGCAGTTTATGATTTGTTTTTTGTTTTTTCTGTACTCGTAATGAATAGTGAAGGTTGTGGATACCAAGATGCAGTTTATGATTTGTTTTTTGTTTTTTCTGTACTCGTAATGAATAGTGAAGGTTGTGGACACCAAGATGCAGTTTATGATTTGTTTTTTGTTTTTTCTGTACTCGTAATGAATAGTGAAGGTTGTGGACACCAAGATGCAGTTTATGATTTGTTTTTTGTTTTTTCTGTACTCGTAATGAATAGTGAAGGTTGTGGATACCAAGATGCAGTTTATGATTTGTTTTTTGTTTTTTCTGTACTCGTAATGAATAGTGAAGGTTGTGGACACCAAGATGCAGTTTATGATTTGTTTTTTGTTTTTTCTGTACTCGTAATGAATAGTGAAGGTTGTGGATACCAAGATGCAGTTGATGATTTGTTTTTTGTTTTTTCTGTACTCGTAATGAATAGTGAAGGTTGTGGATACCAAGATGCAGTTTATGATTTGTTTTTGTTTTCTCTGTACTGGTAATGAATAGTGAAGGTTGTGGACACCAAGATGCAGTTTATGATTTTTTGTTTTCTCTGTACTGGTAATGAATAGTGAAGGTTGTGGACACCAAAATGCAGTTGATGATTTTTTTATTTTTTTTTCTGTACTCGTAATGAATAGTGAAGGTTGTGGACACCAAGATGTAGTTTATGATTTGTTTTTGTTTTCTCTGTACTGGTAATGAATAGTGAAGGTTGTGGACACCAAGATGCAGTTTATGATTTGTTTTTTGTTTTTTCTGTACTCGTAATGAATAGTGAAGGTCAGCTGGGTACGTGAATTATCCACACAGAAACTTTGTGTTCTGGAATTACAGACCGATTATTTATACCATGAGTGTGGATGCTTGTCAATTGTTCTTGATTGAATAATTGAATTATCGCGTTGTATTCGCTCTTCAAAAGTAGGCATAGGAGGAGTTTGCAAATATGGCCAGTGATTTTGAAAGAAATAATGCCTAAGTATCGGCAATTCATAATTAAACACCTGGTCATTAGTAAATTCATTTGTTTGGCGAGTGCAAACTGTGAAGGGAGAAGATGCAGTCTAGCATTATTTAAATTGTTGTTTTTACAATACAAAGAGCCCCCTTTTTCAAAACAACATATTAAAAGAATTGTTTTAAAATACTGTCATAAACATCCATAATGTCACAAAATTATGAATCTGAACCGACTGTTGCTGCTCCTCAACAGCCTGAAAAAAAGCTGCAACTGAAGCGAAAACTAGTTTTCATTAAACAATTTATCTAGCACGGAAAATATAGCGGGCAAGTTAGTAAAACGTTGGACAATTTGAGTTCAAATGCAGTCTGCTTGACAGGACAAGTGCCTCCAAAAAAATTACTGTGTGTGAAGTTTCATGAACATTGGTAACACACTTATAGTTGTGGGCAGTTATGAGCTTGGTTAGATTGCAGGTTCATGTTATGAAAAGGGGCATAACTCTTCTGAAATGAAAGTCAGTGAAGTTTCATGAACTCGAGTCAAAATGACGAAGGTTAGGTTGAAGGTTCAAGCGTGACGGGCGACAGCTGACGATGGATGATAAAGCGCTGCCTAATTGGTATTATATGTGCATCAACATAGTTTATATGAAATGTAATTTACAATCTCACTTTCACTTCTTTGTTAACCACTATATGTAAAATGTACTTTCACTCTGTTGACATTTTCTTAACCAGTCTTTGCATGCTGAACAAGAACAATGGAAAAAGCAAAGTGTTTGTGTTTGCGTCTCCGTGTGTGTTTTTTGTTTTTTTATTTGATCCTTCCATATAATTATAGGCTGTTTGTTTGTTTGTTTGTATGGTATTTTAAGTCATTTTCAACGTCATTTTCAACACATGTAAGGTTGTAAATGAGTCGATTTTTATGTGGTGGAGACAGACCACCCAGATGGATTTGAACCCGCAGCGGTGAGAGGAAAGAAGACGCAACGTCGTTAAAGCCATGGCCATGGAGATGCTATCATATATACCTATTTCAATCATACTACCCGCTGGATGGAGAGAGAGATGCACACACGCTCACAAGGCAGAATATTGCTTTTTTTCAGATCTCCGGTGTTACTTTTTTAATCTGGCTGGGTTTCAAACTTGTCCAAGCTTTCATTGCTTTCACTGATACAAAGACACTGACAAAGTTTGGTAAAGATTAAACAATAAATGAAGTTGCTAGAGTGTTCACAAGGCAGCACATGACATTTTCCAGAAAATCAAGGGCCATAACTCAAGTGAAACTAATCTGAGCTGGCTGGTTTTCGAACTTGTACAAGCTTTCATTGATATAAAGACCCTGGCAAAATTTGGTAAAGATCCGATTAATAATGAAGGCCCCATCGTGTTCACAAGGCAAAAGTTAACTGACGATGAACAACGACTGGTGACGGACAACTCACCATCCCATAAGCTCTGTTGGTCTTCGGCACGTAGAGCTAAAAATCCTAAAAAGAATAAAACTGAATTTCATTGATCTACAACTCATTTGAACATGTTTTTGTTTTAGCCTGGCTATGTCAGTTTGGGCTCAAATATTTCAAATTGTGTTGGATCTGTATTTCTGTGGACAACAGATATATATATCTAAATATGGATATACAGACACATTTGCGTTCAAGTTCCCCAAATAAATGCAGAATGAACGCTGAACGAACGGAAAATGAACGCAGAATGAACGCAGAACAAACACAGAATGAACGTTGCACGATCTATATTTTAAAAATGCATTTCGTTCGTTGCATTCGTTTGCAGCGTTCAGCTTTTTAAAAAACGAACGATGAATGCATTTTTTAAAATGCTAAACGCTGAAAACAAACGGATTGAACGAAACGAACGAAACGAACGAAACGAACGCAAATGCATTTCGCTATTTTGGATAACTTTCAATATTATCCTTTTGAGTACATAATTGAAGTCTCGATTTAAACGAAGTGCATTTTGCAGTATTTTAATATAAAGAAATACACTGTGTAAATGGTGTTTTTTAAGCACGATTACACACTTTCATTTTTATCGATTTAAAATAGGAAATGTATTTATTGTGTAGCACAAACTTTATATTATTTCAATATAAAACTGAAATAATGTTGGTAAAATCAGACGGCATATTTTTATATAGTGTCAAGTATGTTAAATGTTTGATGAAAATAACATAAACCGGAAGAAAACCCGACTAATCATCAATGTGCACCACCAAATAATGTCAACCGAAGGACACATTCTTCAATATGAGCACAAACATTAGTCGCCGAGTCGTGGTAAGAATCGCTTGACTGGATATTATGCGTAGTTTAATCGTCAGAAATATTGCGATTGGTAAACGCTGTTCGTTCCGTGCATTTAAATGAACGCATAGTTTCGTTTATAAATGCTGAATGCATTCAAAAATGCAAATGATTTGCATTTTAAAAAATGCATTCATAAAAATGAAATGCAAACGGAATGCAAACAGAGCGCAAACGGAACGCAAACAAAACGTTAACGGAATGCATTTTTGGGGTACTTGAACGCAACTGGGTCTGTAACAAGAGATAAACGCCCGGTGGCGTTAAAGCCGGGTTTTCGAAAATGTGAAAGATAAGTGCCTGTGTGTTTTGTGAAACTATTTAATAGAGCTTTTAGTAGGTCACAGTGACCTAGTTTTCAGGGTATGGTCAGTGGTTAAAGAAAGTAAAGTGCTGTTAAAGTTTGATGAAGATCGGACATGGTAATGTGGAGATATAACAAAAACTTTATTTCCTGCAACCCCACTCCCACCGAAACTTAAAGAAAAAGGTATATTGTTTGGAGAAAGTAGGTCACAGTGACCTAGTCTTCAGGTTATGGTTAGTGGTTAATGGGAGTAAGATGCTGTTAAGTTTGATGAAGATCGGACATGGTAATGCGGAGATATAACAAAAAAATTATTACCCCCCTTTCGAAACTTACAAAAAGGTATATTGTGGATAAAGTAGGTCACAGTGACCTAGATTTCAGGATATGGTCAGTGGTTAAAGGGAGTAAGGTGCTGTTAAAGTTTAATGAAGATCGGACAAGGTAATGCGGAGATATAACAAAAACTTTATTTCCTGCCCCACCACCCCCTCCCCTCCCCCTCACCTCCCCAAACGCCGAAACAAACAAAAAAATGTATATTTTGGAGAAAGTAGGTCACAGCGACCTAGTTTTGAGGTTATGGTCAGTGGTTAATGGGAGTAAGATGCTGTTAAAGTTTGATGATCTTCAGACACGGTAATGCAGAAATATAACACAATATTTATCCCCCCCCCCCCCCCCCCCCCCTCCGAAACTACTTACAAAAGGGTATGTGGATAAAGTAGGTCACAGTGACCTAGTTTTCAGGGTATGGTGAGTGGTTAATGGGAGTAAGGCGCTGTTAAAGTTTGATGAAGATCAGACATGGTAATGCGGAGATATATAGAAAAAAACAAAATGTGGCCGCCGGCCGCCCGTACGGTTTATGCCAATCTATAAGACAAATTTTTCCCCCCACAAAAAAACGGGTTAAAATCCAACAGGAAAAGTAGCATTTTATATTAACTAGTTTTAAGAAAACGCATGTCTCCCATAACAACAGCATCCAAACTCAGGTGAAAGACATCTACTAAACTGTATTCCCATAAGGTTACGGTTTTTCAAAGTTATCGAAGTGCCCTGATTTTTGCTTTAGGTAAAAGTCAATCAACCAGAACAAGGTACCAAAATCTATTTAGACCATTACATGGTCCCGCCTTAATTTCATTAAACGTTGAAAAGCTTATATTAGCAGGATTTTATGAAGGATATTTCCACAATAAAACACATTTAAAAACATTTTTTACTGAAAAAATGTGATAACCCATTTAAAATTATCTATTAGACGTTTCAATTTTACAATATGCAGACTTTAAGGTTTTATTGCTTACCCCAGCCAATCACTTTTTCACTTCTTGGAGAAAGGGTTGGATGGGATATGAAAGTGAATACTTGGACCACGTAATGCGTTTAGGGGGGAGTAGTCAGAACAAGATTTACGGTTAGTTTTGGCGGAAGGCTTATTTTATTGCCTTACAGAAAGCAGCATATAAATGCTTCTGTGGAAAAGACAACTATGATGGATCAGGGTGGGAAATTTATGGTTTTACCAGTTTTGGACTGAAATGTTGGAAGCTGGATCAATTCACATTTTATGATCTGTTAACAAAATCAGTAAGGAATATAAATTACTATACAACTGACATTCAGAGAGGTTAATTTTGGTTAATCCTTGTTACTTGACACGTCTGTTGTTCATTCCCACTCAGTGGCTATAACTGACCTCTGAAAACATATACTAGATTTCGGTTTGTTGACATTTTCTGTGGTTGTCTGCCACAGTATCAAGTCAATCAACGTGACAGCTCCACCCATTACCATTGCCTTTCAACCACTCAGTGGCTATAACTGACCTCTAAAAACAAATACTAGATTTTAGTTTGTTGACATTTTTCGTGTCGTTTTTCACATCTGCAAGTTAATCAACATGATAGCCCCAACCCTTACTATTGCCTTTCAACCAATTAATGCTTATTTAGTTTGAGTTGACACAGTTGAAATAATTATAACATCGGTTATACAATTCTCTCATATAATTACATAAAATAATAGCACATCAATAATTAAACAGTGTTGTTTTAATAAGTACCTCTGCAATTTGTTTTCACCCTTTTGGGAATGGTATTGGGAAAATTGGGAAAATTCACGCTTATCAAAGAAAACGTCCTGCAGAAAGTTTAAAATGAGAAATTAATAACTTTTTTTTTAGATAAATAATCTATTCTATTCATTTAGCTCTTCAAAGGCAGAATTTCGAGAGGGAATTCTTGCAGGGGGTAGATTATATAACCAAAAATTATTTACCGAAATACTTGGAAACATTGATTGCTTATCAATGAACTGGCAATACTGTAAACTATCAAGTGTACTGGACCATACTGAAAAACATATCAAACCGTAGATGTCTGAAGCTTAAAGATAAATGAGTCAGCTTATGTTAATATTCGTAGCGAGGGTTTAAAAGATGGGTGAATCAGGATAACTGTTCTAATACCAGAACTCACAATATCTCAGCCCTATTGGTGATGTGAGAGTAACCTGTGCCAGAACTCGCAGTATCTCAGCCCTATTGTTGATGTCAGAGTAACCTCTGCCAGAACTCACAATATCTCGGCCCTTTTGTTGATGTCAGAGTAACCTGTGCTAAAACTCGCAATAGCTCAGCCCTATTGTTGATGTCAGAGTAACCTCTGCCAGAACTTGCAATATCTCGGCCAGAACTCACAGTATCTCGGCCCTATTGTTGATGTCACAGTAACCTGTGCCAGAACTCGCAGTATCACAGCCCTATTGTTGATGTCAGAGTAACCTCTGCCAGAAATCACAGTATCTCAGCCCTGTTGTGGATGTCAGAGTAACCTCTGCCAGAACTCGCAATATCTCGGCCCTATTGTTGATGTCAGAGTAACCTGTGCCAGAACTCCCAGTATCATAGCCCTATTGTTGATGTCAGAGTAACCTCTGCCAGAATTCGCAATATCTCGGCCCTATTGTTGATGTCGAAGTAACCTGTGCCAGAACTCACAATATCTCGGCCCTATTGTTGATGTCAGAGTAACCTGTGCTAAAACTCGCAATAGCTCAGCCCTATTGTTGATGTCAGAGTAACCTCTGCCAGAACTTCCAATATCTCGGCCCTATATATAATTGTTGATGTCAGAGTAACCTTTGCCAGAACTCGCAATATCTCAGCCCTATTGTTGATGTCAGAGTAACCTGTGCCAGAACTCACAATATCTCGGCCCTATTGTTGATGTCAAGAGTAACCTGTGCCAGAAATCGCAATATCTCGGCCCTATTGTTGATGTCAGAGTAACTTGTGCCAGAACTCACAATATCTCGGCCCTATTGTTGATGTCAGAGTAACCTGTGCCAGAACTCACAATATCTCGGCCCTATTGTTGATGTCAAGAGTAACCTCTGCCAGAACTCGCAATATCTCAGCCCTATTGTTGATGTCCGAATATACCGACTTGAGGTCATACTATAATCAAGTTGCCAAAGTTTGTTGGAGGAATCATACGAATTTAATTGATTAAACTGGATTTTCTCCAAGGTCAATATTCATTAATAAACTGTCAATTCTTAACAAAGATTGATTTGATTAATGGTTAAAAAGAGAGAGCTCCTTAACCCCATTATTAAAATGGGTAATCAAAAGCAATATCCTCGAAAATATAAGAAAATAAGTCTGCGCAGCTGTAAAAAAATGTTTCAATGGGCCAAAAACATTTGTTTTTGTTAATTTGTCGTGAAAAGGTACCAAAAGATGAGTGTCTGATTAAATAAAAGGCAGGACTGATAAGGCAAGTTTACGGGCATATCGCATCCACGCCAGGGACTTCCCTCGACTTACAGCCATATTCCATGCATGCCAGAGGTGTTTCCTGCCCTGTAAATAATCCTGACATTACAGAGCTAATACAGCATTGGAGATTGGGGGGAGTGTAATTCAAAAAAAAGGAAAAAGGTTAAAAAGAGAAAAAAATGTTTTCAGCATACTTTAATTTTGTTTTACACCTGCGCATTTTCTCTTTGTATTCATTCATTTAAGGTGTGATGTAAATAAATACTGATAAAGGTGAGTTTATTTTTAGTTTAAGATGCATAAATTATCATAACTTTACTGATTTGAGTGTTCTGGGTGGTGGGGGGTCAGGGTGGCGGTCAGGGTGGGTGTGGTAGGGTGAGCATTGATTGATAAACTGACTAATATACTTGGTTGTGCCCATATTATCTCTGGGTTGAGCTAGCATTATCTCTGGGCTGTGCTTTCCTTATCTCGGGGTTGAGCTAACATTATCTCTGGGCTTTGCTTTCCTTATCTCTGGGATGAGGTAATATTATCTCTGGACTGTGCTTTCCTTATCTCTGGATTGTTCAAACATTATCTCTGGGTAGAGCAAAGATTATCTCTGGGTTGAGCCAAGATTATCTTTGGGTTGTGTTATTACTGTCTCTATTAATATCTCTGGGCAGAGCTACAATAATTAGAGTGATAAAGCTTTGTGTATCATAACATTGTTTCCTATAGCAATTACGCATCTATAATGAATCTTTCACATTGCCAGTACTACCCTCATTGGATTACATTTAGTATTTGTAAATCTTATACACATACTGACCAATATATTTCCAAATATTGTTGAAGGAAAAAGTGTGTGGCAATATGTTTAATAGTTTGGTTTCTAAGTTATTTTTCAGTCATTTTAAACCTAAATGTCAAGTACATGGACTGAATGCCAAGATCATGGACAGATGTAGGTTTGTCATATGTCATTGAATATTATCTAATACACTCACTGACAATTTGAAATTTGAAAGTCACTTTTTAAAGATATTGTTCACAAAAGTTATTTTCCCATCCTTTTAATTTAATGCTACATGTCAAAGTCACAGACACATGCTGGTGAGTTATATATATGTATAGTACATGTCATAATGCACTAAAGATAAATAAAAAAATATTTTGAGTAACAGATAGATATATGGACGAAGCCATGTCATTGTGACTATGTCTTAACTTTTCGCTATGCAGATCGACAAAAATACTAGTTCAGTGCCAAGTGTAAATTTCGAACAATTTAATCTGTTTCTAACTTTTCGCTATGCAGATCGATAAAAATACTAGTTCAGTGCCAAGTGTAAATTTCGAACAATTTAATCTGTTTCTTGTTTTTATTAAAAGCGGAAAAAAACAACCATGTTGGTGTTGTTTTCAAACAATATTTTCTTATGTTGTTTTTTTAAATAAAAGTATGTTCAGAAAAAAAGGATGCATCAATATACAACTGTGTGACCATCAAGGATCTGGTTATCAATATACAACTGTGTGACCATCAAGGATCTGGTTATCAATATACAACTGTGTGACCATCAAGGATCTGGTTATCAATATACAACTGTGTGACCATCAAGGATCTGGTTATCAATATACAACTGTGTGACCATCAAGGATCTGGTTATCAATATACAACTGTGTGACCATCAAGGATCTGGTTATCAATATACAACTGTGACCATCAAGGATCTGGTTATCAATATACAACTGTGTGACCATCAAGG
>JAWPHD010022349.1:0-25354 GCA_037043455.1 Cyrtodaria siliqua
GTCTCTTCGCTATGTATAATATACCATTTAAAATAGTAATTCAGACTAATTGGGCCATTAGTTCAGACTAATTGGGGTGTATGTTTGAAAATATGACTTGTATATGAACAACTGTAAATAACATATTAAAACAAGAGGCCCAAGAGCGCCTGTATCGCTCTACTGGCTTCCCCCGAGACGGGGCCGAAATTTGACCCCAGGTTCACCATTTAAACAAACTTGGTAGAGGATCCAAAAGCTGATAATAAATAAAAAATAGTAAACCTTTATCTCTTGTAGTTTGAGAGAAGAAGATTTTTGAAGTTCTTCCCTATAACACTATGTAAAACTGATCGAACAAGGGAGAAAAAATAATAATAATAATTAAATAAAATAAAAAATAAAAATATATATATATATATTAAAGAAAAGAAAAATTAAAATCAAAAAAATATATAAAATAAAAAATAAAAACTCAGATGAAATTAATCCGATTTGGCTGGTTTTCGAACTTGTCCGAGCTTTCAATGATAGAAAGTTTCGTAAATATCCGATTAATAATGAAGGCCCTAGAGTGTTCACCCAGTAGAGCTAAAAACAGCTATTCTAAGATAGGCTAAACGAAATTGAACATATTTAGGTTACAACAGCCAGTGGTAGAGCGTCTGCCACGCATGCGGAAGGTCATTGGTTATATCTGGCTAGGACATACCAACGACTTCAAAAACATGGTAATAGTAGCTCCATTACTTGACGTTCAGCATATAAATGATATATCTAGTTCTAAAACTGGTCGGTCCGGTGTCAGTATAATGTGACCGGATGGGGTATCATATCATGTGTACAGGGTGTGGTATAAAGTTGAGCATTGATATTACTGCTGCAAGTAGACACCGTCGTGCTATGACTGAAATACTATTAAAAGCGACATTAAACTCCATACATACGCACGCACGCACGCACGCACACACACACACTCACACATACACACATACACACATACATACATACATACATACATACATACATACACGCACGCACGCACGCACACACGCACACACACACACACACACACATACATACATACATACATACATACAACATACATACATACATACATACATACATACATACATACATACATACATACATACATACTACATACATACATACATACAGGTATTCGATTTAAAACACATTTTTAATGTAACCATCGTTATATTATTTCTACAACACACCTCTAGAATGTAGCTTGGAATATGAAAGGAAGTATAAACTGGACTGATGTTTGGTGTTTCATCCTCTAGATCGATCGTCAGTATACGCTAGAACGTCAGTCTCGTCATTTTAATCTTCTTGATCGTCATTCTCTCATTTGCATTATCTTGTATAATCTAGATAGTCAGTCTCGTCATTTGTATAATCTACATCATCCGTCTCGTATTGTTTGTCATCTAGACCGTTTCTCTCGTCATTTGTATTCAAAAGATCGTCAGTCTCATCATTTGTGCAATTTTCAGTCTCGCCAAATGTATTCTCTAGATAGTCAGACTCGTTATTTGTATTCATAACGATCGTCAGACTCGTCACCTGTATCCTCTAGATCGTCTGTCTCGTCATGTGTATACTCTATGCCGTATTTTCTATATTTTATCAGCTAGTATTCATCATCGCGATGTCAATCTCTCTTGCCTTGTGTATCATCTAGATCGTCAGTCTCGCTATGTGTATCCGCCAAATCGTCAATCTCGCCATTGGTATCCTCTAGATTGTCAGTCTCGTCATTTGTATCCTCTCGATCATTAGTCTCTTCATATGTATCCTCTAGATCGTCAATTTCGACATTTATATCATCTAGATCATCATTATTGTCATTTGTATCTTCTAGATCATCAGTCTCGTCATTTGTATACTCTAGATCATCAGTCTTTTCATTTTTATCCTCTAGATCGTCAGTCTCCTCATTTGTATTCGTTAGATCGTCGGTCTCGCTATGTGTATCCTCTGGATATTTAGTCTGGTCATTATTATAATCCAGATCGACAGTCTCGTCATTTGTATAATCTACATCCTCATTCTCGTCATTTGTATAATCTAGATCATCAGTCTAGACGTGTGTATCCTCCAGAACGTCTCTCTCGTCATTTGTGTTCATAACGATCGTCAGTCTCGTCATTTTTATCCTTCAGATCATCAGCCTCGTCATGCGTATAATTTTTGCTGTAATTGTCTTCATTTTATCATCGAGATCTCAATCTCGCCATGTGTATCCTCTAAATCGTCAGTCTCGCTATGTGTATCCTCTAGATCGTCAGTCTCGCTATGTGTATCCTCTTAATCCTCAATCTGGTCATGGGTATCCTCCAGATCGTCATTATCGTAATTTGTGTCCTCTAGATCATCAGTCTCGTCATTTTTATCCCCTCGATCATTAGACTCGTCATTTATATCCTCTAGAGCGTCAGATTTGCCATGTATACCCTCTAGATCGTCAGACTCGTCATTCATATAATCTAGATCACCAGTCAACTGGATCGTCAATTTCGACATTTATATCATCTAGATCGTCAATATTATCATTTGTATTTTCTAGATCGTCAGTCTCGTCATTTGTATAATCTAGATCATCAATTTTGTCATTTTTATCCTATATATCGTCTCCTCATTTGTATACGCTAGATCGTCGATCTCGATATGTGTATCCTCTAGATATTCAGTCTCGCCACTATTATAATTTAGATCGTCAGTCTCGTCAAATGTATAATCTACATCACCAGTCTAGTCATTTGCATAATCTAATCATCAGATATTCGTGTATGATCTCGTCGTGTGTATCCTCTATAACGTCTATCTCATCATGTGTATTCATAAAGATCCTCAGTCTCGTCATTTGTATAATCTAGATAGTCAGTCTCGTCATTTGTATAATCTACATCATCCGTCTCGTATTGTGTGTCCTCTAGACCGTCTCTCTCGTCATTTGTATTCAAAAAGATCGTCAGTCTCCTCATCATTTGTGTAATTAAGATCGTCAGTCTCGTCATTTGTATAATTTTAATCGTCAGTCTCGACATTTGTATAATCTATGCTGTAATTTTCTTCATTGTATCAGCTAGTTTTCATCATCGATATCTCAATCTCGCCATGTGTATCCTCTAGATCGTCAGTCTCGCTATGTGTATCATCTTAATCGTCAATATCGCCATGGGTATCCTCAAGATCGTCAGTATCATCATTTGTATCCTCTAGATCATCAGTCTCGTCATTTGTATCCTCTCGATCATTAGTTTCTCATTTGTATCCCCTAGAGCGTCAGACTCGCCATGTGTATCCGCTCGATCGTCAATTTCGACATATATATCATCTAGATCGTCATTATTGTCATTTGTATCTTCTGGAGAGTCAGACTCGCCATGTGTATCCTCTCGATCATTAGTCTCTCATGTGTATCATCTGGATCATCAATTTCAACATTTCTATCATCTAGACCGTAATTATTGTCATGTGTGTCTTCTAGATTTTTTGTCTCGTCATTTGTATAATCTAGATCATCCTTCTTGTCATTGTTATCCTCTAGATCGTCAGTCTCGTCATTTGTATACGCTAGATCGTCGGTCTCGCTAAGTGTATCCTCTAGATATTCAGTCATTATTATAATATAGATCGTCATTCTCGTCATTTTTTTAATCTAGATCATCAGTCTCGTCCTGTGTGTCCTTTAGACCGTTTCTTTCGGCATTTGTATTTTAAAAAAATCGTCAGTCTCATCATTTATATAATTTAGATCGTCAGTATTATCATTTGTATAATCTAAATCGTCAGCCTCGTCATTTGTATCACCTAGATCGTCTCACGCACACGCACGCAATCCAGCACGCATACTCACACACACTAAACTCAAATCCTGGACACACAGTTGGGATTCACGAACATGCAGAAAAAACGTTCCAATGAAACTCCGAATTCTCTGCAGTCAAGAAGAAGGTTAGACCGAGTTTCAATCTGTTCAACCAAAATGACACACACACAGTCAAACACCACAGAAACTTTACTAACACGGCAGGCAATTTAAAACGAAATGCAATTGCATGTTATTTTCTTAATATTGATCTCGGTGCTTTATTTACCTGCAAATGACAATAAAAACAATTCAAAAAAGGTTATGCGCGGATACATGATTTGAAATTAGTTCGGATTAGCCTTGAAAAATCAATTGACAAACAACAACAAAAACACTCATTTTCTATTGTTTTTTGTTTTTTTTCTTCATCTCAGTGCGGTGCCTTGTCCATGACGCCCATGTAGCCCCCTCCTCTCCCCTGTCCCCTTGGATCCGCCAGTATTATAGACATATATAAATCAGTTTACGTGTTTTAGACCTTTACGTTTATACCTAAACTCTCTGAAATACATATATTTAATTACATTATATTTGTGATATCAGCATCCAAGAATGCGAATAGCCTCTGCAGCTGTGAACTTTCTCACGCCTGTAGCAACCTGTTGCTCGGCATTGTTTCCATCACTAACACCTAGGCACATGGTGGTTATTATCCCGGGTCCGAGTCAGGATCAATATTTACGCCACTTTGCCAATGTATGAAAACACAGGAAGTCAAATAGCTAAGACGGAATTTCGTCTTGTCTATATAGACTGTGAGAACCAAAAAGTTCATTAACAAAACCGATACACAATGAGTAATTAGCCATTGTCCAAGTTGAGCATTCACCGTATGCATGGGACCAGTCTGATTTCCACTCCCCCAACGAAAGGACACATGGCCTCCCTTCTTGAAAGCAGGTTTTGACGGGTTTCTAGTGTTGACATTTAAAGATGAATGGCCACCCTTTTTGTAATATTATCAATTAACACATTCAACTCTTAAACATCATATGAACATGTCTTGATAGTCTCTTGTCTTGATAGTCCCGGATAGAAACATATTTAAAACCGCTACTAATTGTATGTAAAAAGAAGTATTATTTGCATGACGTAGATATTAGTTTTACCATTGCGTGACTGCACGTGGAAATGAGGTAAATCTGAATTGTATAGCTGCACAACTATTGCCAGATAATTGATAAATACATTTACCTGTGAATTAATTTACCTGTTCGGAGTTTTCTACGTCATCAAATAAAATCTTATTCTCGCTTTTCACAGATATTTGCTACGTGTGAATATCTATTGTTGTGTATTGATTTCGATTTAAATAAACATAAACATGTTCATGAAACAAAATATGGCAGGGTAACTTTAACAATTTTAAATGTTATTTGTAAATAAGTACCTTCTTAGAAAGGCAAACATAACTGATATATATTGGGTACTACTATTGCTACTGATGCTGTTGCTTTTATTGTTGTTGTTGTAGCTGATTATAATCCTGCGATAACTATTGCTTCTCTATATTTCCCCATGTTGTTGCTACTCCTGCTGTTGTTGCTGATTCAGATTACACAATTACTACTGCTGCGAATATATAAACGTGAGCCCTACTAGTGGATTGTTTCTGTTAACAAATGATATGCTTATTAAAACAAAAAATGAAACAGTTTTCGAAATTCGTATACGCATTCTGTACGCTCTCGGTATTCCCTGTCAACATGTCACAACCCTTTGTCGATTGAGTTGGTTGCTCGAATGGTACTTTAGACTATATCCGACGGCCGATTTTAAGAGTTAGAGGCAGACCACCCACTTTTTCCTGGGTAGAACCAGTACTGTATCCGTAAGAATCGACTCTTTCTCACTTACAAGGCGAATTCCAAATGGGATTTGAGCCCGCAGCGATGAGAGGCTAGAAAGTTTCAAACTCAGCGCCTTTCCCATCCCGGCCACGAAAGCTCTGTCGATTGAAGACCGTAAGAATGACAAATAAACTGAAATGATAGTGGTATGACACGAGTCACGTGGTATGACTAGTTGTTCTATTTACTGACAAGATTGCTGCAATTTGTCTGCATATTTTACTATTAGACCTTGGTAAACAGAAAATATTTATATGTTTATTTCTGTGAAATGTCAAATTAAATTACAGGCGTGGATAATGGTCTTTAAAGTTTGTCAATTCCATGGGAATATATAAGATGTGCGGAAACGGCAGCGCCAATCACTAGTTACACCAAAATATTGGCCATCTGACATTTTATATAGTATCTGATGCCTGCTCAATTTTCATACCATTTATGGCATGATTTATGTTATATGCTTTTGTTGTACTGTAAACGTGCGTACATCACAACTGAAGCCCTTATAAACTGTGTTAGAACCCGGATGATTGCGGTAGTTAATAAATAAATGAGATTGCTTTTGTCTGCGGAAATGCCAGGGAAATCGTATCAAAACAAAAGGCAAAATTGTTACAATAGTTGTACTAATGTTCCCATTAATAACCGTTTGCTAAATGAAATGAAATATCATTAATCCAAGTACAAATGTACAAATAGTACTAATGTGTAATGCTATGAAATATCATTAATACAAGTACAAATGGGAAAAGCAAAGTAACTTATATAGCTATATTTCGGTATTTTTATAATAAACTTTCAACGGGTCTTTGGCACCACCGTTTTTTAAACGTTAAACGTTAAACGTTACGTTATTTATTAATATGAAAATTATGAAATAAAATATTTCCAGTGGGTTTATATGTCCCAAATCAATACCTGGTGGTTGGTGTTTTTTCCTGGCGTTTAAAATGAAGTCTTAACGGTTAACGTACCTGACGTATTGTATACACATTTTAAAACTTCTACAATAACCAATCAGCACTGAGCATTTTAATAAACCATGTTAAATACGTTAGTAAAAGTAAAACGAATTTTGTCGGTTAAAAGTGTTGTGTTCCTCTGAAAAAGTGAAATGATTTTATTGTTTACGTTTAAAGAGACATACGGCAATCTTTAATTTTTTTTAAACTCACGGCGTCCCACTAGTTTTTCTGCATAACTTGCATTTGTTGTAATCATAAATATTATTTATAAGAATAGTATTAAGCAATTTGTTTGTGCATATTAATAATTTTTTGATATTATTGCACCAATAATATATTAAAACTTACAGTGTAATAAGACGAAATAGTGAATACTTAAAGTTTGATTTATTTAAATGTAACCAGTGTAAAAGTAAAAATGATACTGGATATATAAATCGAGAAACACATTTCAAGCACTTCAATATTGCCGTGTGTCCCTTCAACATGGCGATCTTGCTTTATATTCTAACCAAAATCATTTTGGAAGCAAGAATATATCCTTACATGTTATGTTCATGTATTTTTATTGACCAATCATTTGCAATTAAATTACTGCTTAACCCAGAATTTCCCCCAAGTTTCCCTAAGTTTCTGTTTACTAAATTGAGATTTTTTTCCCACAAATGGATGCATGAAGAAGAATCTCAATTGCTTATCTTGCAATAAAAATATCACCCCTTAATTATTCACTTTGACTATCAGTTGTACTTTAGTCCAGAACGAATCATTCAAGTTGAATTTGTCATATTATGTTATTATTGTAAATGTAATTATGTCATATATAGAGGATCTTACATGCGTGCTCATTCATTATTGAATTTATTAAAAGAGTTGGCAAGAATGATATGTGACGGCTTGTAGTATGTAGATCTATGTTCTAGATAAGTAAAATAAACGAAAAATATATTTTGAAGATCAATTTACTTCATTATTTTTTGCATTTTAAACATATTGGGGGCAAAATACCCCCTTATCATACCTTGTCCTTTGAAGTTTTTAATTATGAAATGTCTTTGAATATATAACTGGTGTAATATATCATCAGTAATTTAAACGAAATGTACCTCGATAAAAAAAAAATCAAACATAAATTTAGATCCCGAAAAGACAAACACGTTTCTAAAACATCACTCTTCGGTGTGTATTACTTAGATTGTGTTGTAGATTTGAGGATAATCTTAAATGTCTCATATGTACATTTGAAGGTTGATTAAACATATCTCTAAGTAAGCTGTAGCCTGAGTATACGTTATCGCAATGGTGATTATGTAATACACAATAAATAGTAATTGATCCTGCTCTTGATAAAATAATTGCATTATAAACATAATAAACAGTGACCTACTCTGTTACTGTGTTCTTCGTAATAGTTTTAGAGCACCGTAAGGTCGCAAACAAATATGGACTTCGAATTCAACGATAACGTTCTAGGTGTTCCGAATGTGTCGAGATAGACATGGGCGGCGCACCCCGGTGTTCCAGTTATTCTTCTGTGGAGTCCGCGTTACCGATCTCTCCGTGTGATCATCATACGCTTGTAATGCAACAATACCTCAACTACGTGACCACGAAATTATCTCCATTACAAAAAAGTTCGCGTTTCCCATGGTGTCCAGCCGATAACTGTTTCCTAACAATGGGGACGTATTATTATTTCTTCATCGCCATAATAGTATATTGTGAATACAACTGCTTAAAACATCTAGACTCCCGGTAAGTGAGGGTTGTGAACTAAATTGAGCGTACATATACTACACAATTAGGCTTATAAAACATGTTTCGACAGAAAATCGTATGTCTGTCGATGGAAACAACGGGGGACATAATTAAGAAATAATGATGTCTCCCTAAATTGAAACTCATTGTTCAAGATCATTCAAGTGGGAATGTGTGTATCAAAGTCATGACTAATATTAAAGTAATTATCTTTTAAGAAGGAAAAAAAGAAAAAGAAAATGTCTACTAACGTTGACATTGACCAAACAGCGACGTGTTAAGTACTGGTTATACCATTGTATTCACATGATACATTCTCGAAGTATTTGGTGACATCCTAAATACTGGCTTCTAATTAATTAGCCCAATGACGAGTTGAAAAAGGACCATGCTTGCAGCTGTATATAAACAAATGGTGGCTACAGCACTCAGCTCTAGGTCGTTACATGGACGCTGGTTAATGGAGGTAATTGTATTTCTTCCAAGGAAATAAAATAATTGTATATGTAATTGGTCTCTCCGGTTTAATGCGGTTCCAGTTAGATCTTTTCATATATTAATTATTCCATTTAATAATATCAATTTATGCTTCTTCTTTTTTATTATTATTATTATTCCTTTTACGAACCATTGAGACAGAGAAGAGCCGCAGGAGGAGAAAAATAATAAAATAAAAAAGCCATTTGTTCCTTTGGAAAGGAAAGGAGATTGAAATTACAATCTGGGGGGTGGGGGTGGAGGGGTGGGGGTGTAGAATAAAAATAAAAATGATAACATTTCTTACGGAAAAACAAAATTCCTGATTTCGTTTTATCGTAGGAGGGTTCGTAAAACGAACAATCAACTGAAAAAGACCTTCTGATATTATGTAAACAAGATGTAACAGTGAGCTGCATTAACAGTGAACTGCATACTACGTACTAAAACAATGTCACTAATACGGTAAGTGCAACTATGTATTCATGTCGGCAACTGAATTAATGATCAATGTGAAAGTAAGGTGTGGGAAGTAAGCGCGGATATGGTAGTTAATCTCAACCCCAACCCAAACGATGGTCAAACATCTAAAGAAATTCGCGCTAACTTCCCACTTACCAAAAATGTGCGGAATAATGTACGTTTGAAAAAAGAGCATCAACAATTTTCAAACTTGCTACGAACTGTACTCAGCATAAGCGCTAAGAACGAGGACAAGCTGCGACTTCCCGCTGTAAATGTAATTACGTCTATACGCTCATCGTAAGCCTTCTAATACACTTCAACCATCACTTTATAATCTAAACATAATTCTCTAAAATCATCACGGCAAATAAGACGAAACACAAATTATTGCGAAATATACTAAAATGATAGACCACGCACAAAATGTTTGCTAATTTTCCGTAAATAATTACATATGGTGCGGTGGCTCGGAGCGTGAATTATGTTTGTATCGCGCACTGTCCCCTTTAAGCGGATTGAGAGAAGGATAAAAGCATGTAGTTAGTGGGTAATAATTGTCGCAAAATGTCAGAATTATTTCAATCCCTTCTGTCAATTTTTACAATAATTGACTTCCGGAGCCAGATTTAATTTTATGTTTCATAGATCGTCCTAACCGGGATATCATCTAGCGATAAACATGTCAATTTGACTCCTCAATTATAACCAGTAATAATTCCTGCTTTTCTAACGAATTCAATTCCGAATCGACAGCATAATTCTGCAGTAAACAAACAAATGAAACAATCAGTGTACAAGTTTTGGAAAAGATGCTATCGCCGATATAAGACAAAAACTCGAGGGTGTAGCAAAATACCCAAAACTGATAAACTTTTAAAAATATGCTTTAAAGGATAAAAAGATGCAACCAAATATCTTTACGTATATTTGACAAAATATATTAAATTCATTTCAGTACACAGTATTAATTTTCAAAAGAAACTATGGTGGAGGTTTCGGCGGCGATTATTTGAATAAACAAAACTTCATATACACTAAACGACGCATATAAGTAATCCAGTTACATTTTATTTCATATCTTTAGAAATGGAATGTTTGCGTTTGACAAACATATGAAAACTCATCAATATATATATAATTATATGCTTGAATGAATCTGACTTTGTGGGTGAGTTGGGCTACAGTATTATATATTTTTTATTATATTCTTACATTTACAGTCCAATCAGCGGTTCTTATTTGTACCATGTGGTTTTACAATACTTAATGTTGTTATTGGACGGTGTACTGTCCCGAAATTATTATTTTTTTCATATTGGACGGTCCAAAACAAAATGGTGGTTTTTTAAAAATATTAGTAGAAATTTCAACAATAAAAACCGAATATCGACAGAAAGTTCCGAATGAGTTCCGAGAATCCGAGAAGTTGCGTATGAATTAAAAACAACAACAACGAGCGTTAAAATTGTTTTAGTTTCCCCTATAAATTTAGGTATATAATAAAGAAGTTATTTAAACAGTGTGTTGTGCAAAACGGGGTTTTATTGTCCTCGTACATGTTGTGGTGAAAGTCACATATGACGAGACGCCGAATACATGTGGTGGTGAAAGTCATATTGGACGAGACGCCTACTTCGGCCTCTCGTCCAAAATGACTTTCACCATAACATGTACTCGGACAATAAAAACCAATACAGTGTTAAATAACTTATTATTAATAAATTCTCAAATAAAATTGAAAATAAATAATAAATTCGATAATATGATTACATTCACTGATATTCATCATCTGAGGGTACTTATATGTGTCATCTAGTGTAAAGTCATCACAAAAAGAGGTTCGTTTTTTCCCCCTTAAGTATTTATATTATAATGATATTGTGCTTATTGTCGTAATACATTCGTACAATCTGTGTCAACACCACGTAGTCTCTCTCTAGTTATTGGCATTCGTTTGTGATTAAGACGAAACATCAACACATCTGATTAATACAGAACGTGTCAGTCACACTTACAGCCGCGTGTGTAGCATCTTTTCACACATTTACTTGATATTATAAGTGCAAAAATAAACAAAACAGAATTTGGATGATACCATGTTGTCCACCTACCGTGCATCTGCTGTACGTATATATGGCGGATTATTCTGTAATTATAACATCGAACAGAATTATTATGTCTGTTGTTAATTCGGAAACCACACATGGTGTTTTATTTCAAACATTTTTTAACACGTGCTTCGTAAAAAAAATGAATTAACCAACGATGGAATTCAATGAATGCGCTATTACAGATATAAACTGGTTCCCTGTTGAATTTCGCTCCTATAAATACCGTTTTTTAGATGAGCTTTATCCAACAGGGAACCATTCCAGAAAGTTCGTATGCAAAAAAACCACGATATAATTAAAATCAAATATATTATTAGAATATATACACATGCGCTACTTTGGTTTATATAGTTCAAAAATATAATTCAAGAAAAATGAATGACCACTCAGTTGAATTATGTGCTGTGATTGTTGTTGTTGTTGTTGTTTTTAATAGGCTGACCGTAAACGTTGTCATTTTGTTTTAAGCTGTAATATCCGATACATGCCAACATGAAATTACATGAAACAGTACCCTTTACAACTTTATTTCACAGACTGCTTAGTTTCACATTACAGTGAACAGTAAAAGCAAATTACATGCAATAATATATGTTATTACATGTATTATGTATATTGTATAAATGCATGACATGATGACGGTACAAGTAGGAAACGACTATTCATATTAGCTAGTGAATGATAGACTAGTGGAAAAGAACATTTATATATGTATATAAGGTTATTAGACTTGTATTGGATATATGCATTGCAACGCAAATTTTGAACGCAAATTTGTTTTGGCGGGAATCTAAGGCGCGATGACGTAACCAATATGGAAACCTTCGATTTACATTCAAGTAATGCTGCAAAGCAGTGTACGAGATGTTGCGAATGGCAATATTAATCCGCGAAGAAAGAGTACGTGTAACCCAATATAAATCGAATAAACTTTTTATCGCATACGCATTTACTTTCAGCGCATGGAAACGTCAATATTCGCCCTTATCCAACATGTTGTAAAGTCATATTAGGTGTGTAATGTACTTGGAAAATTTCTGTTGCATAGTCATTCGTGACTGATGCAATGCACAGTTACATATATTACGTCACAGGAAGTTTGTCACGTGATAAAAACAAATTGTATTTTGGTTTCATCATGGAAAGTTCCCACGATTTCAAATAAATGTTTTTGATGATAATAAAATGTTTTAACCAGTGTTTTTGTTCTAATGCGTAAGCAGTAAACATGTTATTATAATTGTATTGCGATATATGCGCTCGTTCACCCGCGGATAAATGTTGAGCTCCTAAATTCGCGCAGTATTAATACGTGGAAGAATATAGATATACAAATCGAACAGGAAAAGCAGCATTCAAGGACGACAGTCAACCACAAACACACACAGAAACAACGAATAAATTTAAAGATGAATAAAATGCCAAATAATACATCACAAACACAAAAGGGTTGACAATAGGGCTACCGGCTTGGAACGGTCAGTGGCAAAAAAAGCCGCTGGGGGTTTAAACCAGGTTCTAGGGTGCACCAAACCTCAAACCTATCCTACTGTCAACCCAATAAAACGGGACAGTGTAAATAAAGAAATCCCCGCCATTAATTATTCTCAAA
Source organism: Cyrtodaria siliqua (assembly GCA_037043455.1). NCBI lineage: Eukaryota > Metazoa > Mollusca > Bivalvia > Adapedonta > Hiatellidae > Cyrtodaria > Cyrtodaria siliqua. The sequence continues at coordinate 13,119 of JAWPHD010022349.1, forward strand.
CCAGCAAGGCAGCATCAATAGGCAATATAAGTAAAACACAAAGGTGCTCTTGTACATATAAATACAAAAAAAAAAAAAAAAAAAAAATCGAACCCATGACTTTCAGATTGACAATGTTTGACAAAAAGATTGTGCATACGTACCCCAAAGACATTCGATAGTGTTAAGAAGATGATATTTAATTAATTATATTAGCTTTTTAGAAATGTTCAAATGTATTAAAACAGTTAACATGCTGAGCTTATACATGAGGTCATTTGAGTTTAGTATTATCTACAGATTAACAGTTTTAATAAGTGTACTTCCGTTTGATAGAAAATGCATAATGTAAATGTACAACCGAAAGTGTGTATACACAAGAATACTCATTTCGACCCAGTTTTTCCCAAGCCCATGTTGGGTATATATCTAATTAATGCTAGACACAACACCTCAGTGGGAAAAAATATCCAACAAACTTCTGTCTCGTTTATTTTTAATCTTGACATGCTTTAAGATCCGACGATGGAAAATCTGTCTCTTAACAAACTTGTTTGATTCGTCTGACTACCGACGAAGAAAAGCGCGTATAAATCAATTATATATGTATACTGTAGTCACAATACGCGCTTTTGGCGTAAAAATGACGCGTGACGGACTTATAGAAACTCCATCACCGCTGTTACAACGCCATGAAAGGCCCAATAACGGTGTTGTTTAGAGCATGACTTTCACAATAATTTGTTGTGATTAACAAAAAATATGTGTCTACAACAGTTTGTGTGTTGGACAATAATAGTATCCACGAATGTTGCAACACATGGTAAACTAATTTCCCCGTCGATTGTACTGATCACTCCCGCCTAAAAGTTCTCATAACGATTTTCCATGTTTAATCTATAGAGAAAATTTATAAGCAGGCTTAATCCGTAAGATGATACGAAGGTGTTTTGTTTCCGTCACGTTGCAAGAGGACGTTTTTTTCCCATTTGATTAATGAAATACACGAAGATTATATTTAATACGTGATTTTGGTACGTATTTTGTAAATATCAGCAATTGTCCAGTATATGAATAAGATGGTATTCAAATATGTAAATTGAGCTGAAATAATTACCATACACATTTCAATTTCAACCCACGCCATATCGAAAGGCAAATCATGTGACTTTTCTTTTTCTCTAAAGCCTAAAGAAACTAACCCGCCATATTACGGTAAAATTACGCTACAAAAATGTATACATGCAGATTAAAAGTATAGGTTAGGTTTATTCACCGGTTTTTAAAATACCCGTGATTGAATATGCGTAAAATAAATTTGAGTTGGCAACTCTTAATTCGACGTTCCAGTTTTGAAGTTTGGATTGGCTGGTTAAAGCCGTTTACATTTGGTCTATATAGTTCGGATTCTCAAATGACGTACGTCGTCCGGTGTAAGTATGTTCTAAAATGTTCCTATTGATGTCGGGATAGGGACATTAAGGTATTCACGACAACCTCGCGTTATTTTTACCGTGACAATATGTGGTTTAAAAGCAAACATTTTTTCCATGTTGTTATAAAAATAATGAAAGTTTATAACCGATAAAGGTTCTACAAGCAATAAATTGAGTCAACATCTAATTATTATTGCATTTTACAATTTTTATTCTTATTTTACGCCTAATGGATGGCATATTGTTTCTTCTTCTTCTTCTTCTTCTTCTTCTTCTTCTTCTTCTTCTTCTTCTCTTCTTCTTCTTCTTCTTCTTCTTCTTCTTCTTCTTCATACACGTTATACTCATTCATATTTATTACAAGGTGAGCAATTGCCAGAATGTATACCCTGTTTTGCACCGTTAGCGGACAAACATATCCTGTTAGTTTGTGTAGGCTTTTAAAGTTTAGTACCCGTGTATTAATAGAGAACAAAATTGCTTTCTCCTATGTGACAAAGATACTACCAAGTTAATAGTATGAAAGACTAACTTGATAAAATTGATTTCAGTCTTGTTTTAAAAGAAATTAGACTGTATAATTCATTGCAATATTTTTTATAGTAACATTTAGTTGTTTACGCGCCCGTTGACGGGCATTTGTTGATCTACATTTACAAAGTTAACACTTTTACCATATCGCCCTTTATTTGTTGTGTGTGAAGTTGGCTTGGGGTTCGGGGTTCGACATTCAAACCCAGTTCAGTATTCAACATTCGAACCCAGTTCGGGGTTCGACATTCGAACCCAGTTCGGTATTCAACATTCGAGCCCAGTTCGGGGTTCGACATTCGAACCCAGTTCGGTATTCAACATTCAACCCAGTTCGGGGTTCGACATTCGAACCCAGTTCGGTATTCAACATTCGAACCGAGTTCGGGGTTTAACATTCGAATCCAGTTCGATATTATACATTCAAAGTCAGTTTGGGGTTCGACATTCGAACCCAGTTCGGTATTCAACATTCAGAGTAAATATAGGTTTCGACATTCGAACCCAGTTCGGTATTCAACAAACGAACCCAGTTCGGGGTTCAACATTCGAACCAAGTTCGGTATTCAACATTCGAACCCAGTTCGGGGTTCGACATTCAATCACAGTTCAGTATTCAACATTCGAACCCATTTCGGGTTCGACATTCGAACCAAGTTCGGGGTTCGACATTCGAACCCAGTTCGGTATTCAACTTCAAAGTCAATTTGGGGTTCGACATTCGAACACAGTTCGGTATTCAACATTCAAAGTCAGGTCGGGGTTCGGCATTCGAACCCAGTTCGGTATTCGACATTCAAAATCAGTTCGGGGTTCGACATTCGAACCCAGTTCAGTATTCAACATTCAAAGTCAGTTCGGGGTTCGACATTCGAACCCAGTTCGGTATTCAACATTCGAACCCAGTTCGGGATTCGACATTCGAACCCAGTTCGGTATTCAGCATTCGAACCCATTTCGGGGTTCGACATTCGAATCCAGTTCGGTATTCAACATTCAAAGTCAGTTCGGGGTTCGACATTCGAACCCAGTTTGGTATTCAACATTCAGAGTAAATTCGGAGTTGGGTATTCAACATTCAAAGTCAGTTCGGGGTTTGACATTCGAATCCAGTTCGGTATTCAACATTCAAAGTCAGTTCGGGGTTGGACATTCGAACCCAGTTCGGTATTCAACATTCGACCCAGTTCGGGGTTCGACATTCGAACCCAGTTCGGTATTCAACATTCAGAGATAGTTTGGGGTTCGACATTCGAAGCCAGTTCGGTATTCAACGTTCAAAGTCAGTTCAGGGTTCGACATTCCAACCCAGTTCGGTATTCAACATTCGACCCAGTTCGGGGTTCGACATTCGAACCCAGTTCGGTATTCAACATTCTAATCCAGTTCGGGGTTCGACATTCGAACTCAGTTTGGTATTGAACACTCAGATTAAGTTCGGGGTTCGACATTCGAACCCAGTTCGGTATTCAACATTCGAACCCAGTTCGGGGTTCGACATTCAAACCCAGTTCGGTATTCAACATTCGAACCCAGTTCGGTATTCAACATTCGAGCCCAGTTCGGGGTTCGACATTCGAACCCAGTTCGGTATTCAAAATTCAACCCAGTTCGGGGTTCGACATTCGAACCGAGTTCGGGGTTTAACATTCGAATCCAGTTCGATATTCAACATTCAAAGTCAGTTTGGGGTTCGACATTCGAACCCAGTTCGGTATTAAACATTCAGAGTAAGTACAGGGTTCGACATTCGAACCCAGTTCGGTATTCAACATTCGAACCCAGTTCGGGGTTCGACATTCAGTCCCAGTTCGGTATTCAACATTCGAACCAAGTTCGGGGTTTGACATTCGAACCCAGTTCGGTATTCAACATTCAAAGTCAGTTCGGGGTTCGGCATTCATCTTCATCAGTCTTTGCCTACAATATGACCTATTATGCGTCGACGTGCCGTAAAATACCATTCATTTCTTTCATTTCTTCTTCTTCTTCTTCTTCTTCTTCTTCTTCTTCTTTTCTTCTTCTTCTTCTTCTTCTTCTTCTTCTTCTTCTTCTTCTTCTTCTTCCTTCCTTCCTTCCTTCCTTCTTCTTCTTATTCTTCTTCTTCTTCTTTCTTCTTTCTTCTTCTTCTTCTTCTTCTTCTTCTTCTTCTTCTTCTTCTTCTTCTTCTTCTTCTTCTTCTTCTCTACCTTTTTCTTCTTCTTCTTCTTATGACCGCTTATCAATATTTATGACTGGGGTAATTTAGTGAAAATAAGTTAAAGCGTTTTAATGCTTTTTAAATTAAGAGAAGTATTGCACGTGCTTTGGGCAAAAGTTTAACCATCAATAAATGGAAAAAAAATCGAGTTTAAACCGTTAAAAACGTTTATTTGATATGTTTGCGCATAAATGTATTAACCTTTAAAACAGACGTATAGATTTCTCACGGTTAACCAATATGCACGTGTTTGTGCGCGGTTGGGTGGGTGTTTGTGGGGATGGGTTGGGTTGGGTTGAGTGTGGACTATATGCATATTTATTTATTTACCATTTTATTAATCCAGATAGTTGCTGTCAGTCAACTGCTGTCCCTTTTTCTTTTGTAACCCTATTTATTTTGCTTCTGTGTCTCAGAGTCGCAGCTTATGTATCTATTCTGTACTTTGTTTTCGTCAAGACTAAATTGCGCAGACGACAAACGACGGTAACAGAATATGAACTTGTATTTATGGCCTGTCACTGCCGGTCTCCAATTACTTTGAAAGACATAAAAACAAGATTCAATCAAAGTCTTGTTGTACACCAATTAGTCACTAATAATTAAAACACAGAAATGACAATTAGAAAATAAGGAGGGAAGCATTACCATTTTACTGTTATTGAAAGCTATTCTAACTTCCGTTTAATTACGATAAAAGTTCCTGCTGAAATTACAGCTAAAATGAGTATCAACCAATGGTTCATCATTAAAATATTATCCGCCGCAGGAAAACGCACGTGCGCTGCACGTGTGATATTTTGTGCGGGACTTGTACCGTGACACGAACGTGACTATAAAATGTCACCCCACGGCGACTTTCTGTGTATTGTATGACAGACTAGTAATAATATTTGATAAAGAGCATATGCACCGGTACCAGGAGGATCAAAGTTACCATTTTTCTATTTGTTTAAAAAAAAGATTTTATGGGATTTTGTACAATTTATTTTGTCTTTTAAATATTTATCTTTATGTGTTAAGTCGTAACATCATGAAATAAAATAGATAATAAAAACATCCTACTTTTTTATTTTGCCGATTTATAACATCGCATGTCGGTTTTTATGAAACTGGGATATGTGCAATATGAAAATCAAGGTGTTATAATTCAATATTTCATTGGGTTCCTAGCACAGGTACCGGTTTAAAAAAAAAAGAAAAAAATAAATATATATATATTCTAATAAATACAGTATTTAATAGAATATAACTTTTTCTTTTTTTTTTCTTTTTTTTTAAACCGGTACCTGTGGTTCCTAGTTCCCAGATTCTGGTTCACAATTCGATTCGAATAAGGAACCGGAAACCAGGAACCAATCTTATGCTCATCTTACAGCAACAAGAAGAGTGTGTGTATATCACTGACCGGTATTTGGAAATATAGAATATATTTTATTGTTTTTAGCCAAATATGGCGTTACTGGAAAAATGTAACAAGAAAGAAGTAAAACCAGCAACAGCTAAAATATAATCAACAAAGAAAAATATTCACTTACAGAAAATACATAGATCCAGAAAAATATTTCTTTAAAATCCGATATACGAATAAAATCAAAATAATATTGGTAAGTGTCCCTTTAATCTGAGGGTGAATTTTCAAGAGTCCCTTTAATCAGAATTTTCATGTGTTCCATTAACCCAGTTTCACTTCAAGTCTTTGTTAATTCACAATAGTCTAAATGTTCAAATAATCCAATAATCCAAAGTCATTAGATGAGCACAATATTGTCTAATCCCTCACAATATATTTTAAGTCACAGCATCCAACAATCTGGTAAATTTTCAATAAAATAATGAACCAGACACTCCACTTTGAATACTAATACTGAAGCTCCACACGTTTTACTAAGGTCAGCTTACCAACATGGATCATTCTAGATTAAAGAATGTTCTGTATCAATCTACACATCTCAGTATGTAAATAATAATTTAAAAATTACTAGAATCAATTATTTATATATATGCTATTAATAGAAACAACTGACAGCTGGATCAATACACAAGTACACTTACATAGCATTATATACATGAGGATAACCCTGGCCCATGAACATGTTTACAAATAATACAGTTAATGATTGTAATATGGTTAGATGGTGGCAGTACATGTGTTAGTTATTTTTGCACACATATATAGAAGGTTTACAGAATACTACCGGTTGCTTAAGGTGGGTACATCAGACTTCTTTTCGAGGGAATCTAGGGGTCCTACTTCAATATGACAAATAAGTTTCTATTCTAAAAGGGCTAAACAGTCTAAACAAATTAATGAGACATTTTTCAGATTTAGATCTGAACACCACGGTGCTGACACCATAGTTTGATAGATGACTTTAATAATAACTTATTGCAGAGATATGATTTTAATAATATCTTATTACAGAGATATGACATTAATTATAGCTTATTGCAGATATGTTATACTATATATATTAAACATCATAATATTACTAGCAACATATGCAGATATATTGAACTACATTAGTTACAGATCTAATATTAATTTATTCTCATCGAGAATATATGTAAATGTACTTACAAATTTCTCATCGTAAAGTTTACACTGAAATAATCTTTTATTCATCAAACCGGTATCCATAATTGTAGTTAAAGATGTTCCAAAGCATAATGAAATGACTGGCGGAGCATCCGTGGCAGAGTGGTTAGAGTCGCTGATTTGATATCACTTGCCTCTCACCGCTATGGGTTCGATCCCTCACGGGCCTAGGCATCTTTAAGTGAGGAAGCTGGCTTGCGTAACGTCTGTGGTTCTAAGCAGGTGTCCACCCGTGCACAAAAATTGTCCGGAGGGTCACCTGGAGTCTTGCTCCAACAGTGAAAGCTGGAAAGTCGCCATATGACCTATGACCTTAGCTATTGGTGCGACTATAAAATCCAATTCAATCAATTCATGAAATGACTGATTTATTTTAAATGTATTATATGTAGTAGTAGTATTAATATTGTATATATGTGTATTGTTTTGCAGCATACGACGCCTATTGTAGTACAGATAAGTATGATTTATAAATGATAAATTCGTACGAATATCTAAAACATATTTTTTTGTAACTGATATAAATATTGCTATCATTACTATATGATAAATACACAGAAAGAACTAAATGATTAGTAATAAATACTGAAAAGGAGATCCCCTTTCAAGCAACAAACACACACAAGCGCTTAACGTTTTATTGAGTTTGTTCGTGAGGGGTAATATAAGGTGCAGCATCTCTCACGCCACCTATAACATCGCCTTTTAAAAGCGGTAAAGCCACAACTATTGGGCTTGATGATCCCATTCAAATTCAAATTCTTTATCCCAAAGGACCAGAAAGAAATAACACTACTGATTTATAGTCAGGGCGACTTTTTACAGCCGCCACACAGCACTAAACAAACGCTGGAGTGAATGTCAATAAATACTGAAAAGAGGACATGCACAAATTGGCGGTCATGTCGACAAAATACTTCTGGCCTGGAATGCACCAATCATTCTACAAATTATTCTTAGACTTCAGCTCAAGTACTCAAAGTGCATTCACAAATATTCCCATGACCTTCAAAGACAAACAATCGTATGAAGCTGCTATTTATTAGTATATCATATTTATACGTGGCAGCTTGTTATGAACATTTATCCTTTAAACTTATAGAAATATTTGTGATTGAAATTTGCATACTCGGGCTTCAGTCTAAGAATATTCTCAAGAAAGATTGGTGAATTCAAGTCCAGAAGACGTAGACGTTCACTTATAAGCTCTACAAGTCAGATCAAGAAAAAACATTCAAAACTCAAGCAAACAATTAGACTATTCAAATTATTGTTTTATTTAAAAATGTGCAGTAAGAAGCGACACGTACAGAGTGAGTGTCGCTATATGCCGCATATGCATAACCACAGACCTAATAACAATGTATTAATATGTCTGTGGCATTACTTATTCGTTAAGTTCATATTAGGATCATATGAAAAGGATAAGTCTTGCATATGTTAATACTATTTCAAAAAGTGAATTTAGACGACCCCACACCCACCTTCGCCCACTAGAATGTTTACCCCTATAACGATATATTAAAACTGCATTATCCCCACAATAAAAGAACACCCCTACCCCACCTCGGCCAGACGGATCGGCGAGATCAAAATAGAAGTTTACCCTATATAACGAGTTATACAACTATATTCCCCCACAATAAAAGTAGAAAATATAAGTGTTTCCGTCTAAAATATAAGTTCTCCCCGCCCCAGTCTCCGCCTACCCCTAAAATTTAAAACTGTAGTTTTGTTTTAAACATTACCAGACCATAACATATTTCGTTTATTTGTAATTTATTTCTAGTACATGTACTCGTATGCTTGAATTTCTCTGGAATCAATTAATAAAATAACAAGCAATTCTTTACTTACATTTCTCACAATATAAAGTTACGTAAATAATTGTTTCATTTGTCTTGTTCTGTATAATCTGTACAGCAATGTATAAAACTATTGAACGCTTGGCATTTTCATTTCTCCATGGGGTAGGCGACAAGAACCACGATTGTTATGGTCATAGGTTTACCACCACTAATTACATGTAAACCTCCGAGGTGTAGTGGAATGTAGATCCTATAATAAAAAGTAATCCCTCCTTTTTTGATGGAAATGGGTATTATAAGTAGGGGAAAACTGCCCATTTCTATTCGATTTTGTGGTTATATGTATAAGAAGCGTATTAATAGGTTTTACTGGATCACTGATGAACATTTTTGAAATTTCGACTCTATGCTTACACTTTGTGGGCAATGAAAACGTCGATCAATAAAAACAGCTGTACCCTTGACCTGTTTAGTAAACAAACAAGAACTTTCTTACATGTCTTGTGACCCCACGTTTTCTGGTGATTTTTCAAGTGGAAAAGTTTTCTGTATGAATATTACACTGCTGCATTATCCATACTTGAGTATAATTTGCAGCAAATCATTAATATGTGACACTTTAACATTGGTGTCTATGGGGAATTCATACCTCATAGACCACTATTGCATTTTCCACAGACTTACTATTTAATGTTTTCCTATCTGCCATGCAAACAAAAACAACACAAAAAAACGCAGGTTTTCTTTTGCTTATCCTGCTGCACAGGTGCAAATTAGATACATGTAAAAAGGAACTTCTTTTTAGGCGACGACCTATTGTTAATCACTTTCATGTGTCCGGAGGTCATGACCCTAGAATTTGAGGAAATCCCCCAACAAATTTATGAAAATCACACCCTTTCCTTTTCACTCTGCCATATATAATAGAACAAAATCATATGAATGAAAGCTATGTTAAATAATAATCAGAAATAAAAAGCAACTTAAATGTTGAGAATACAACGCCAGGGTTGAAGTAAGAGGTAGGGGACACAACTCCAGAGTTGTTATCTACCAGATTTGTTAAACAGTTAGTGACCTTGCCAGACCATAAAAATTAGTAAAACGTTTTAATTTCTCTGGAAGCAATTCATAGAATATCGAACAATACATTACTCATGTAACCTACCTCTTATTTTCTGACAGACACTTTCACTAACTCTTAAACCCTTACCAACCTGCGATTGTTACTCGCAAAATGAGGTAGGGGGCAAAACTCTAGAGTTGTTATCTATCAAATGTGTTTAAGAGTTCGAGACCTACCATCCGTTTACATCGAAATAATATAATAAGCATGGTTCTAGACTACCCGTAGAACGGCAGAGTTGCTGCAACGCTCAAGATCATTGTTTACTGCCATCACCCAAGTGACACACAAAGGTCACGACAAATATATAATAAACGTGACAAAACTCGAAACAAAGGGGTGGGGTGGATTTCAGCCATCTGCAATGATAAGCAGATGCCCTATTTTTACGCGGGTCCGATTATATAAAACAGTGTGGTGTGTCTAAATTACGATGGATAAACCGTGTTGATCTTTTCCACGCTGACGCTTGAAGTGTGGATGTTAACTATTGCATGGGGACGAGTGCCATGTACAAATGTATGGACCGTTCATTCAGACCAGAAAATGTATTATATGGAACGAAGCGACCACCACCACCACCACCACCACCTCCCCGCCCCCCCCCCCCCCCCCCCCCCCCCCCCCCCCCCCCCCACACACACACACATACACCCACCACACACTAAACCCATAGCAATAGAAAAAACAAAAAACAATACAAACATATTAAACATATCTTAAATACATTTTACTTATATCATATAAATAATAAAAATAAAAATCACATAACCCTTTCCTAAGTAATGAATAATGTAGATTATACTATTACTCACTAAATGAGGAAAGATGTGTGGGGTTGAGGGGCGTGGGGGCGGATATGTGTACTACTATAGGTGTTACTATAGGTGTTACTGACTAGTTCGTTTCCACAACCACATACTTCTTAATCGCAGGTTTATAAATCAATATATAGACCTATTTATTTCATTCAATAGCCATTTCGACAGCTTTGTTTTTCCTATTGTTTTAAAACGAAAATGGATTTTGAAATTTGAACTGTACTGATTTCACACACAACGCCATTAAAACAATGGAGAGACATAAACATGTACGAGTATTTATCATCGATATCGCTAATGAATAATGAAATAAACAAACACAACGGAATAAATAAACACTCAGTTCTAAAAGTGCCACAGAAGTGTTGACATGGATTATAAAATATAGCATGGTGTGAAACAAAACTTTTATGTAAAAACGTAATTAAAAATCGTACAATGAAAAAGGTGATTTGAAACAGTAGCATGTTTTAAAAGGAACCATATTAACTAGTTTAATGGTGTTATTGGTGTATAGTATATTAAATTGACAGCCTGTAATACAATTGAGAAATATACATAATAACCAGTCATAAATGTCAAAGACAGTGGACTAACATTACAAAGAAGAAAAAAACATAATGGCGGTTTCGCTGCGTCAATATAAGAACATTGCCGAGCATTTCAACTGTCCGATACATCTTGGAAAGCTGAAGGACCCACGGAGACTGGCATGTGAACACACATTCTGTGCAAAATGTTTAAATGGATGCATAAATACAGCCCTAACCTCAAGAAATGATGGCATGTTTGAATGCCCCGTATGTAGGACGAAACACCATATTCCCGCCAACAGCGAGAAGCGAGACTGGGCACGAGGGTTTCCGGTGGATGCATTCTGTGTAATTCAGCTTCATACATTATCTCAATACGAGCAATCGTCAGTCTGCGAGAGACATATTCAAAAGTTTAAGGAGTATTTCTGCTTTCATCACAGAGAGCTTCTGTGCTCAGACTGTGTAATAGAAGGACATACTAAATCGCCATGTTCATGTGGAAGCTTGCAGGACTCCATTCTGGAAGTTCGTCTGCAAATCAAAGAACTTATCGGCAAGTTACGACTGCAAGAGGAGCGCGCACAGAGGATTATCGACTCCCAGATCGCAGCATCGCACTCAGATGAACTTCTGAAACAGATTGCAGAAGTGGAGAAGATGATGAACAAATTTCACAAGACGATGAAGGCAAAATTGAAGGAATCAAAACAAAAAGTTATGGAAGCAACTAAGATCTCCCATTCTGATAAAGATCACTTAATCACTCTTCAGTCGTTAATTACAAAGACAAAGAAACACGTGGAGAGTATTATCAGACCGGAAAAATCGAAACGTAACGAAGCAGCAAATGAAATTTTGAGCATATGGACGCCGCTCGAACATGAAACTCTAAACTTTGATACTGCACTGGACGAAATTGAAACTAGGCCTTTCTGTGTAAATATTAAACTGGACGAAGAATTTATTGATTTCATTTCGTATGACAAAACACCACTTGCCGTAACAAATGAATCATCGGCGAACTTTCCGACGACTCCGACGAAAGATAACCCACACGCCATATATCGTCCTACATCTCCATTTGAAGACAGCATACCAAAGCAGACAAGTGCGACTGAAGGAACAACTATACCGAGTCCTTTGATGGTACGCAGAACGATATCCCTATCATCGCCGGTAAAACCAGGGCAACAAAAACTA
>JAWPHD010022350.1:0-25353 GCA_037043455.1 Cyrtodaria siliqua
TTACGTCCATTGGCAATGAAATGTCAACAAGTATCATTCTGCGTGCCATAGAGTGCCCGTTTCATTTCTGACTTGTGCATATCTGTTGAAAGTACGTATACATATGAAAAACTTACGGTGGAACGCATTGTTGGCTTGTCATGGCTTGTACATGCAACTTCTGGGCTCACTTGAGAAGCGATTAACGTTGTGTCTTGATACAGGTTTGCTGCAATAATTATAACAATAGTCATATTAACAATCATAACAACAAGCCAGATAATATTGTACATATTCTATACGTATTACTATTATGAATAATAATCATATGTACTATCAGATCGCGTAAAAATCTAAGTTATCTCTGTTTGTCCTATTTTCCCGTACACGTATTACGTCCCTTGGCAATGAAATGTCAACAAGTATCATTCTGCGTGCCATAGAGTGCCCGTTTCATTTCTGACTTGTGCATATCTGTTGAAAGTACGTATACATATGAAAAACTTATGGTGGAACGCATTGTTGGCTTGTCATGGCTTGTACATGCAACTTCTGGGCTCACTTGAGAAGCGATTAACGTTGTGTCTTGATACAGGTTTGCTGCAATAATTATAACAATAGTCATATTAGCAATCATAACAACTAGCCAGATAATATTGTACATATTCTTTACGTATTACTATTATGAATAATAATCATATGTACTATCAGATCGCGTAAAAATCTAAGTTATCTCTGTTTGTCCTATTTTCCCGTACACGTATTACGTCCCTTGGCAATGAAATGTCAACAAGTATCATTCTGCGTGCCATAGAGTGCCCGTTTCATTTCTGATTTGTGCATATCTGTTGAAAGTACGTATACATATGAAAAACTTACGGTGGAACGCATTGTTGGCTTGTCATGGCTTGTACATGCAACTTCTGGGCTCACTTGAGAAGCGATTAACGTTGTGTCTTGATACAGGTTTGCTGCAATAATTATAACAATAGTCATATTAACAATCATAACAACAAGCCAGATAATATTGTACATATTCTTTACGTATTACTATTATGAATAATAATCATATGTACTATCAGATCGCGTAAAAATATAAGTTATCTCTGTTTGTCCTATTTTTCCGTGCACGTATTACGTCCCTTGGCAATGAAATGCCAACAAGTATCATTCTGCGTGCCATAGAGTGCACGTTTTATTTCTGATGTGTGCATATCTGTTGAAAGTGCATATACATATGAAAAACTTACGGTGGAACGCATTGTTGGCTTGTCATGGCTTGTACATGCAACTTCTGGGCTCACTTGAGAAGCGATTAACGTTGTGTCTTGATACAGGTTTGCTGCAATAATTATAACAATAGTCATATTAACAATCATAACAACAAGCCAGATAATATTGTACATATTCTATACGTATTACTCTTATGAATAATAATCATATGTACTATCAGATCGCGTAAAAATCTAAGTTATCTCTGTTTGTCCTATTTTCCCGTACACATATTACGTCCCTTGGCAATGAAATGTCAACAAGTATGATTCTGCGTGCCATAGAGTGCCCATTTCATTTCTGACTTGTGCATATCTGTTGAAAGTACGTATACATATGAAAAACTTACGGTGGAACGCATTGTTGGCTTGTCATGGCTTGTACATGCAACTTCTGGGCTCACTTGAGAAGCGATTAACGTTGTGTCTTGATACAGGTTTGCTGCAATAATTATAACAATAGTCATATTAACAATCATAACAACAAGCCAGATAATATTGTACATATTCTTTACGTATTACTATTATGAATAATAATCATATGTACTATCAGATCGCGTAAAAATATAAGTTATCTCTGTTTGTCCTATTTTTCCGTGCACGTATTACGTCCCTTGGCAATGAAATGCCAACAAGTATCATTCTGCGTGCCATAGAGTGCACGTTTTATTTCTGATGTGTGCATATCTGTTGAAAGTGCATATACATATGAAAAACTTACGGTGGAACGCATTGTTGGCTTGTCATGGCTTGTACATGCAACTTCTGGGCTCACTTGAGAAGCGATTAACGTTGTGTCTTGATACAGGTTTGCTGCAATAATTATAACAATAGTCATATTAACAATCATAACAACAAGCCAGATAATATTGTACATATTCTTTACGTATTACTATTATGAATAATAATCATATGTACTATCAGATCGCGTAAAAATCTAAGTTATCTCTGTTTGTCCTATTTTTCCGTGCACGTATTACGTCCCTTGGCAATGAAATGCCAACAAGTATCATTCTGCGTGCCATAGAGTGCACGTTTCATTTCTGATGTGTGCATATCTGTTGAAAGTGCATATACATATGAAAAACTTACGGTGGAACGCATTGTTGGCTTGTCATGGCTTGTACATGCAACTTCTGGGCTCACTTGAAAAGCGATTAACGTTGTGTCTTGATACAGGTTTGCTGCAATAATTATAACAATAGTCATATTAACAATCATAACAACAAGCCAGATAATATTGTACATATTCTTTACGTATTACTATTATGAATAATAATCATATGTACTATCAGATCGCGTAAAAATCTAAGTTATCTCTGTTTGTCCTATTTTCCCGTACACGTATTACGTCCCTTGGCAATGAAATGTCAACAAGTATCATTCTGCGTGCCATAGAGTGCCCGTTTCATTTCTGATTTGTGCATATCTGTTGAAAGTACGTATACATATGAAAAACTTACGGTGGAACGCATTGTTGGCTTGTCATGGCTTGTACATGCAACTTCTGGGCTCACTTGAGAAGCGATTAACGTTGTGTCTTGATACAGGTTTGCTGCAATAATTATAACAATAGTCATATTAACAATCATAACAACAAGCCAGATAATATTGTACATATTCTATACGTATTACTATTATGAATAATAATCATATGTACTATCAGATCGCGTAAAAATCTAAGTTATCTCTGTTTGTCCTATTTTCCCGTACACGTATTACGTCCCTTGGCAATGAAATGTCAACAAGTATCATTCTGCGTGCCATAGAGTGCCCGTTTCATTTCTGACTTGTGCATATCTGTTGAAAGTACGTATACATATGAAAAACTTATGGTGGAACGCATTGTTGGCTTGTCATGGCTTGTACATGCAACTTCTGGGCTCACTTGAGAAGCGATTAACGTTGTGTCTTGATACAGGTTTGCTGCAATAATTATAACAATAGTCATATTAGCAATCATAACAACTAGCCAGATAATATTGTACATATTCTTTACGTATTACTATTATGAATAATAATCATATGTACTATCAGATCGCGTAAAAATCTAAGTTATCTCTGTTTGTCCTATTTTCCCGTACACGTATTACGTCCCTTGGCAATGAAATGTCAACAAGTATCATTCTGCGTGCCATAGAGTGCCCGTTTCATTTCTGATTTGTGCATATCTGTTGAAAGTACGTATACATATGAAAAACTTACGGTGGAACGCATTGTTGGCTTGTCATGGCTTGTACATGCAACTTCTGGGCTCACTTGAGAAGCGATTAACGTTGTGTCTTGATACAGGTTTGCTGCAATAATTATAACAATAGTCATATTAACAATCATAACAACAAGCCAGATAATATTGTACATATTCTTTACGTATTACTATTATGAATAATAATCATATGTACTATCAGATCGCGTAAAAATATAAGTTATCTCTGTTTGTCCTATTTTTCCGTGCACGTATTACGTCCCTTGGCAATGAAATGCCAACAAGTATCATTCTGCGTGCCATAGAGTGCACGTTTTATTTCTGATGTGTGCATATCTGTTGAAAGTGCATATACATATGAAAAACTTACGGTGGAACGCATTGTTGGCTTGTCATGGCTTGTACATGCAACTTCTGGGCTCACTTGAGAAGCGATTAACGTTGTGTCTTGATACAGGTTTGCTGCAATAATTATAACAATAGTCATATTAACAATCATAACAACAAGCCAGATAATATTGTACATATTCTATACGTATTACTCTTATGAATAATAATCATATGTACTATCAGATCGCGTAAAAATCTAAGTTATCTCTGTTTGTCCTATTTTCCCGTACACATATTACGTCCCTTGGCAATGAAATGTCAACAAGTATGATTCTGCGTGCCATAGAGTGCCCATTTCATTTCTGACTTGTGCATATCTGTTGAAAGTACGTATACATATGAAAAACTTACGGTGGAACGCATTGTTGGCTTGTCATGGCTTGTACATGCAACTTCTGGGCTCACTTGAGAAGCGATTAACGTTGTGTCTTGATACAGGTTTGCTGCAATAATTATAACAATAGTCATATTAACAATCATAACAACAAGCCAGATAATATTGTACATATTCTTTACGTATTACTATTATGAATAATAATCATATGTACTATCAGATCGCGTAAAAATATAAGTTATCTCTGTTTGTCCTATTTTTCCGTGCACGTATTACGTCCCTTGGCAATGAAATGCCAACAAGTATCATTCTGCGTGCCATAGAGTGCACGTTTTATTTCTGATGTGTGCATATCTGTTGAAAGTGCATATACATATGAAAAACTTACGGTGGAACGCATTGTTGGCTTGTCATGGCTTGTACATGCAACTTCTGGGCTCACTTGAGAAGCGATTAACGTTGTGTCTTGATACAGGTTTGCTGCAATAATTATAACAATAGTCATATTAACAATCATAACAACAAGCCAGATAATATTGTACATATTCTTTACGTATTACTATTATGAATAATAATCATATGTACTATCAGATCGCGTAAAAATCTAAGTTATCTCTGTTTGTCCTATTTTTCCGTGCACGTATTACGTCCCTTGGCAATGAAATGCCAACAAGTATCATTCTGCGTGCCATAGAGTGCACGTTTCATTTCTGATGTGTGCATATCTGTTGAAAGTGCATATACATATGAAAAACTTACGGTGGAACGCATTGTTGGCTTGTCATGGCTTGTACATGCAACTTCTGGGCTCACTTGAAAAGCGATTAACGTTGTGTCTTGATACAGGTTTGCTGCAATAATTATAACAATAGTCATATTAACAATCATAACAACAAGCCAGATAATATTGTACATATTCTTTACGTATTACTATTATGAATAATAATCATATGTACTATCAGATCGCGTAAAAATCTAAGTTATCTCTGTTTGTCCTATTTTCCCGTACACGTATTACGTCCCTTGGCAATGAAATGTCAACAAGTATCATTCTGCGTGCCATAGAGTGCCCGTTTCATTTCTGATTTGTGCATATCTGTTGAAAGTACGTATACATATGAAAAACTTACGGTGGAACGCATTGTTGGCTTGTCATGGCTTGTACATGCAACTTCTGGGCTCACTTGAGAAGCGATTAACGTTGTGTCTTGATACAGGTTTGCTGCAATAATTATAACAATAGTCATATTAACAATTATAACAACAAGCCAGATAATATTGTACATATTCTATACGTATTACTCTTATGAATAATAATCATATGTACTATCAGATCGCGTAAAAATCTAAGTTATCTCTGTTTGTCCTATTTTCCCGTACACGTATTACGTCCCTTGGCAATGAAATGTCAACAAGTATGATTCTGCGTGCCATAGAGTGCCCGTTTTCATTTCTGACTTGTGCATATCTGTTGAAAGTACGTATACATATGAAAAAAACTTACGGTGGAACGCATTGTTGGCTTGTCATGGCTTGTACATGCAACTTCTGGGCTCACTTGAGAAGCGATTAACGTTGTGTCTTGATACAGGTTTGCTGCAATAATTATAACAATAGTCATATTAACAATCATAACAACAAGCCAGATAATATTGTACATATTCTATACGTATTACTATTATGAATAATAATCATATGTACTATCAGATCGCGTAAAAATCTAAGTTATCTCTGTTTGTCCTATTTTCCCGTACACGTATTACGTCCCTTGGCAATGAAATGTCAACAAGTATCATTCTGCGTGCCATAGAGTGCCCGTTTCATTTCTGACTTGTGCATATCTGTTGAAAGTACGTATACATATGAAAAACGTACGGTGGAACGCATTGTTGGCTTGTCATGGCTTGTACATGCAACTTCTGGGCTCACTTGAGAAGCGATTAACGTTGTGTCTTGATACAGGTTTGCTGCAATAATTATAACAATAGTCATATTAACAATCATAACAACTAGCCAGATAATATTGTACATATTCTTTACGTATTACTATTATGAATAATAATCATATGTACTATCAGATCGCGTAAAAATCTAAGTTATCTCTGTTTGTCCTATTTTCCCGTACACGTATTACGTCCCTTGGCAATGAAATGTCAACAAGTATCATTCTGCGTGCCATAGAGTGCCCGTTTCATTTCTGATTTGTGCATATCTGTTGAAAGTACGTATACATATGAAAAACTTACGGTGGAACGCAATGTTGGCTTGTCATGGCTTGTACATGCAACTTCTGGGCTCACTTGAGAAGCGATTAACGTTGTGTCTTGATACAGGTTTGCTGCAATAATTATAACAATAGTCATATTAACAATCATAACAACAAGCCAGATAATATTGTACATATTCTATACGTATTACTATTATGAATAATAATCATATGTACTATCAGATCGCGTAAAAATCTAAGTTATCTCTGTTTGTCCTATTTTCCCGTACACGTATTACGTCCCTTGGCAATGAAATGTCAACAAGTATCATTCTGCGTGCCATAGAGTGCCCGTTTCATTTCTGATGTGTGCATATCTGTTGAAAGTACGTATACATATGAAAAACGTACGGTGGAACGCATTTTTGGCTTGTCATGGCTTGTACATGCAACTTCTGGGCTCACTTGAGAAGCGATTAACGTTGTGTCTTGATACAGGTTTGCTGCAATAATTATAACAAAAGTCATATTAACAATCATAACAACTAGCCAGATAATATTGTACATATTCTTTACGTATTACTATTATGAATAATAATCATATGTACTATCAGATCGCGTAAAAATCTAAGTTATCTCTGTTTGTCCTATTTTCCCGTACACGTATTACGTCCCTTGGCAATGAAATGTCAACAAGTATCATTCTGCGTGCCATAGAGTGCCCGTTTCATTTCTGACTTGTGCATATCTGTTGAAAGTACGTATACATATGAAAAACTTACGGTGGAACGCATTGTTGGCTTGTCATGGCTTGTACATGCAACTTCTGGGCTCACTTGAGAAGCGATTAACGTTGTGTCTTGATACAGGTTTGCTGCAATAATTATAACAATAGTCATATTAACAATCATAACAACTAGCCAGATAATATTGTACATATTCTTTACGTATTACTATTATGAATAATAATCATATGTACTATCAGATCGCGTAAAAATCTAAGTTATCTCTGTTTGTCCTATTTTCCCGTACACGTATTACGTCCCTTGGCAATGAAATGTCAACAAGTATGATTCTGCGTGCCATAGAGTGCCCGTTTCATTTCTGACTTGTGCATATCTGTTGAAAGTACGTATACATATGAAAAACTTACGGTGGAACGCATTGTTGGCTTGTCATGGCTTGTACATGCAACTTCTGGGCTCACTTGAGAAGCGATTAACGTTGTGTCTTGATACAGGTTTGCTGCAATAATTATAACAATAGTCATATTAACAATCATAACAACAAGCCAGATAATATTGTACATATTCTATACGTATTACTATTATGAATAATAATCATATGTACTATCAGATCGCGTAAAAATCTAAGTTATCTCTGTTTGTCCTATTTTCCCGTACACGTATTACGTCCCTTGGCAATGAAATGTCAACAAGTATCATTCTGCGTGCCATAGAGTGCCCGTTTCATTTCTGACCACTGCATATCTGTTGAAAGTACGTATACATATGAAAAACGTACGGTGGAACGCATTGTTGGCTTGTCATGGCTTGTACATGCAACTTCTGGGCTCACTTGAGAAGCGATTAACGTTGTGTCTTGATACAGGTTTGCTGCAATAATTATAACAATAGTCATATTAACAATCATAACAACTAGCCAGATAATATTGTACATATTCTTTACGTATTACTATTATGAATAATAATCATATGTACTATCAGATCGCGTAAAAATCTAAGTTATCTCTGTTTGTCCTATTTTCCCGTACACGTATTACGTCCCTTGGCAATGAAATGTCAACAAGTATCATTCTGCGTGCCATAGAGTGCCCGTTTCATTTCTGATTTGTGCATATCTGTTGAAAGTACGTATACATATGAAAAACTTACGGTGGAACGCATTGTTGGCTTGTCATGGCTTGTACATGCAACTTCTGGGCACACTTGAGAAGCGATTAACGTTGTGTCTTGATACAGGTTTGCTGCAATAATTATAACAATAGTCATATTAACAATCATAACAACAAGCCAGATAATATTGTACATATTCTATACGTATTACTCTTATGAATAATAATCATATGTACTATCAGATCGCGTAAAAATCTAAGTTATCTCTGTTTGTCCTATTTTCCCGTACACGTATTACGTCCCTTGGCAATGAAATGTCAACAAGTATGATTCTGCGTGCCATAGAGTGCCCGTTTCATTTCTGACTTGTGCATATCTGTTGAAAGTACGTATACATATGAAAAACTTACGGTGGAACGCATTGTTGGCTTGTCATGGCTTGTACATGCAACTTCTGGGCTCACTTGAGAAGCGATTAACGTTGTGTCTTGATACAGGTTTGCTGCAATAATTATAACAATAGTCATATTAACAATCATAACAACAAGCCAGATAATATTGTACATATTCTATACGTATTACTATTATGAATAATAATCATATGTACTATCAGATCGCGTAAAAATCTAAGTTATCTCTGTTTGTCCTATTTTCCCGTACACGTATTACGTCCCTTGGCAATGAAATGTCAACAAGTATCATTCTGCGTGCCATAGAGTGCCCGTTTCATTTCTGACTTGTGCATATCTGTTGAAAGTACGTATACATATGAAAAACGTACGGTGGAACGCATTGTTGGCTTGTCATGGCTTGTACATGCAACTTCTGGGCTCACTTGAGAAGCGATTAACGTTGTGTCTTGATACAGGTTTGCTGCAATAATTATAACAATAGTCATATTAACAATCATAACAACTAGCCAGATAATATTGTACATATTCTTTACGTATTACTATTATGAATAATAATCATATGTACTATCAGATCGCGTAAAAATCTAAGTTATCTCTGTTTGTCCTATTTTCCCGTACACGTATTACGTCCCTTGGCAATGAAATGTCAACAAGTATCATTCTGCGTGCCATAGAGTGCCCGTTTCATTTCTGATTTGTGCATATCTGTTGAAAGTACGTATACATATGAAAAACTTACGGTGGAACGCAATGTTGGCTTGTCATGGCTTGTACATGCAACTTCTGGGCTCACTTGAGAAGCGATTAACGTTGTGTCTTGATACAGGTTTGCTGCAATAATTATAACAATAGTCATATTAACAATCATAACAACAAGCCAGATAATATTGTACATATTCTATACGTATTACTATTATGAATAATAATCATATGTACTATCAGATCGCGTAAAAATCTAAGTTATCTCTGTTTGTCCTATTTTCCCGTACACGTATTACGTCCCTTGGCAATGAAATGTCAACAAGTATCATTCTGCGTGCCATAGAGTGCCCGTTTCATTTCTGACCACTGCATATCTGTTGAAAGTACGTATACATATGAAAAACGTACGGTGGAACGCATTTTTGGCTTGTCATGGCTTGTACATGCAACTTCTGGGCTCACTTGAGAAGCGATTAACGTTGTGTCTTGATACAGGTTTGCTGCAATAATTATAACAAAAGTCATATTAACAATCATAACAACTAGCCAGATAATATTGTACATATTCTTTACGTATTACTATTATGAATAATAATCATATGTACTATCAGATCGCGTAAAAATCTAAGTTATCTCTGTTTGTCCTATTTTCCCGTACACGTATTACGTCCCTTGGCAATGAAATGTCAACAAGTATCATTCTGCGTGCCATAGAGTGCCCGTTTCATTTCTGACTTGTGCATATCTGTTGAAAGTACGTATACATATGAAAAACTTACGGTGGAACGCATTGTTGGCTTGTCATGGCTTGTACATGCAACTTCTGGGCTCACTTGAGAAGCGATTAACGTTGTGTCTTGATACAGGTTTGCTGCAATAATTATAACAATAGTCATATTAACAATCATAACAACTAGCCAGATAATATTGTACATATTCTTTACGTATTACTATTATGAATAATAATCATATGTACTATCAGATCGCGTAAAAATCTAAGTTATCTCTGTTTGTCCTATTTTCCCGTACACGTATTACGTCCCTTGGCAATGAAATGTCAACAAGTATGATTCTGCGTGCCATAGAGTGCCCGTTTCATTTCTGACTTGTGCATATCTGTTGAAAGTACGTATACATATGAAAAACTTACGGTGGAACGCATTGTTGGCTTGTCATGGCTTGTACATGCAACTTCTGGGCTCACTTGAGAAGCGATTAACGTTGTGTCTTGATACAGGTTTGCTGCAATAATTATAACAATAGTCATATTAACAATCATAACAACAAGCCAGATAATATTGTACATATTCTATACGTATTACTATTATGAATAATAATCATATGTACTATCAGATCGCGTAAAAATCTAAGTTATCTCTGTTTGTCCTATTTTCCCGTACACGTATTACGTCCCTTGGCAATGAAATGTCAACAAGTATGATTCTGCGTGCCATAGAGTGCCCGTTTCATTTCTGACTTGTGCATATCTGTTGAAAGTACGTAAACATATGAAAAACTTACGGTGGAACGCATTGTTGGCTTGTCATGGCTTGTACATGCAACTTCTGGGCTCACTTGAGAAGCGATTAACGTTGTGTCTTGATACAGGTTTGCCTGCAATAATTATAACAATAGTCATATTAACAATCATAACAACAAGCAGATAATATTGTACATATTCTATACGTATTACTATTATGAATAATAATCATATGTACTATCAGATCGCGTAAAAATCTAAGTTATCTCTGTTTGTCCTATTTTCCCGTACACGTATTACGTCCCTTGGCAATGAAATGTCAACAAGTATCATTCTGCGTGCCATAGAGTGCCCGTTTCATTTCTGACCACTGCATATCTGTTGAAAGTACGTATACATATGAAAAACGTACGGTGGAACGCATTGTTGGCTTGTCATGGCTTGTACATGCAACTTCTGGGCTCACTTGAGAAGCGATTAACGTTGTGTCTTGATACAGGTTTGCTGCAATAATTATAACAATAGTCATATTAACAATCATAACAACTAGCCAGATAATATTGTACATATTCTTTACGTATTACTATTATGAATAATAATCATATGTACTATCAGATCGCGTAAAAATCTAAGTTATCTCTGTTTGTCCTATTTTCCCGTACACGTATTACGTCCCTTGGCAATGAAATGTCAACAAGTATCATTCTGCGTGCCATAGAGTGCCCGTTTCATTTCTGATTTGTGCATATCTGTTGAAAGTACGTATACATATGAAAAACTTACGGTGGAACGCATTGTTGGCTTGTCATGGCTTGTACATGCAACTTCTGGGCACACTTGAGAAGCGATTAACGTTGTGTCTTGATACAGGTTTGCTGCAATAATTATAACAATAGTCATATTAACAATCATAACAACAAGCCAGATAATATTGTACATATTCTATACGTATTACTATTATGAATAATAATCATATGTACTATCAGATCGCGTAAAAATCTAAGTTATCTCTGTTAGTCCTATTTTCCCGTACACGTATTACGTCCCTTGGCAATGAAATGTCAACAAGTATCATTCTGCGTGCCATAGAGTGCCCGTTTCATTTCTGACTTGTGCATATCTGTTGAAAGTACGTATACATATGAAAAACTTACGGTGGAACGCATTGTTGGCTTGTCATGGCTTGTACATGCAACTTCTGGGCTCAATTGAGAAGCGATTAACGTTGTGTCTTGATACAGGTTTGCTGCAATAGTTATAACAATAGTCATATTAACAATCATAACAACAAGCCAGATAATATTGTACATATTCTTTACGTATTACTATTATGAATAATAATCATATGTACTATCAGATCGCGTAAAAATCTAAGTTATCTCTGTTTGTCCTATTTTTCCGTGCACGTATTACGTCCCTTGGCAATGAAATGCCAACAAGTATCATTCTGCGTGCCATAGAGTGCACGTTTCATTTCTGATGTGTGCATATCTGTTGAAAGTGCATATACATATGAAAAACTTACGGTGGAACGCATTGTTGGCTTGTCATGGCTTGTACATGCAACTTCTGGGCTCACTTGAAAAGCGATTAACGTTGTGTCTTGATACAGGTTTGCTGCAATAATTATAACAATAGTCATATTAACAATCATAACAACAAGCCAGATAATATTGTACATATTCTTTACGTATTACTATTATGAATAATAATCATATGTACTATCAGATCGCGTAAAAATCTAAGTTATCTCTGTTTGTCCTATTTTCCCGTACACGTATTACGTCCCTTGGCAATGAAATGTCAACAAGTATCATTCTGCGTGCCATAGAGTGCCCGTTTCATTTCTGACTTGTGCATATCTGTTGAAAGTACGTATACATATGAAAAACTTACGGTGGAACGCATTGTTTGCTTGTCATGGCTTGTACATGCAACTTCTGGGCTCACTTGAGAAGCGATTAACGTTGTGTCTTGATACAGGTTTGCTGCAATAATTATAACAATAGTCATATTAACAATCATAACAACAAGCCAGATAATATTGTACATATTCTATACGTATTACTCTTATGAATAATAATCATATGTACTATCAGATCGCGTAAAAATCTAAGTTATCTCTGTTAGTCCTATTTTCCCGTACACGTATTACGTCCCTTGGCAATGAAATGTCAACAAGTATCATTCTGCGTGCCATAGAGTGCCCGTTTCATTTCTGACTTGTGCATATCTGTTGAAAGTACGTATACATATGAAAAACTTACGGTGGAACGCATTGTTGGCTTGTCATGGCTTGTACATGCAACTTCTGGGCTCACTTGAGAAGCGATTAACGTTGTGTCTTGATACAGGTTTGCTGCAATAATTATAACAATAGTCATATTAACAATCATAACAACAAGCCAGATAATATTGTACATATTCTATACGTATTACTCTTATGAATAATAATCATATGTACTATCAGATCGCGTAAAAATCTAAGTTATCTCTGTTTGTCCTATTTTCCCGTAAACATATTACGTCCCTTGGCAATGAAATGTCAACAAGTATGATTCTGCGTGCCATAGAGTGCCCGTTTCATTTCTGACTTGTGCATATCTGTTGAAAGTACGTATACATATGAAAAACTTACGGTGGAACGCATTGTTGGCTTGTCATGGCTTGTACATGCAACTTCTGGGCTCAATTGAGAAGCGATTAACGTTGTGTCTTGATACAGGTTTGCTGCAATAGTTATAACAATAGTCATATTAACAATCATAACAACAAGCCAGATAATATTGTACATATTCTTTACGTATTACTATTATGAATAATAATCATATGTACTATCAGATCGCGTAAAAATCTAAGTTATCTCTGTTTGTCCTATTTTTCCGTGCACGTATTACGTCCCTTGGCAATGAAATGCCAACAAGTATCATTCTGCGTGCCATAGAGTGCACGTTTCATTTCTGATGTGTGCATATCTGTTGAAAGTGCATATACATATGAAAAACTTACGGTGGAACGCATTGTTGGCTTGTCATGGCTTGTACATGCAACTTCTGGGCTCACTTGAAAAGCGATTAACGTTGTGTCTTGATACAGGTTTGCTGCAATAATTATAACAATAGTCATATTAACAATCATAACAACAAGCCAGATAATATTGTACATATTCTTTACGTATTACTATTATGAATAATAATCATATGTACTATCAGATCGCGTAAAAATCTATGTTATCTCTGTTTGTCCTATTTTCCCGTACACGTATTACGTCCCTTGGCAATGAAATGTCAACAAGTATCATTCTGCGTGCCATAGAGTGCCCGTTTCATTTCTGACTTGTGCATATCTGTTGAAAGTACGTATACATATGAAAAACTTACGGTGGAACGCATTGTTTGCTTGTCATGGCTTGTACATGCAACTTCTGGGCTCACTTGAGAAGCGATTAACGTTGTGTCTTGATACAGGTTTGCTGCAATAATTATAACAATAGTCATATTAACAATCATAACAACAAGCCAGATAATATTGTACATATTCTATACGTATTACTCTTATGAATAATAATCATATGCACTATCAGATCGCGTAAAAATCTAAGTTATCTCTGTTTGTCCTATTTTCCCGTACACGTATTACGTCCCTTGGCAATGAAATGTCAACAAGTATGATTCTGCGTGCCATAGAGTGCCCGTTTCATTTCTGACTTGTGCATATCTGTTGAAAGTACGTATACATATGAAAAACTTACGGTGGAACGCATTGTTGGCTTGTCATGGCTTGTACATGCAACTTCTGGGCTCACTTGAGAAGCGATTAACGTTGTGTCTTGATACAGGTTTGCTGCAATAATTATAACAATAGTCATATTAGCAATCATAACAACAAGCCAGATAATATTGTACATATTCTTTACGTATTACTATTATGAATAATAATCATATGTACTATCAGATCGCGTAAAAATCTAAGTTATCTCTGTTTGTCCTATTTTTCCGTGCACGTATTACGTCCCTTGGCAATGAAATGCCAACAAGTATCATTCTGCGTGCCATAGAGTGCACGTTTCATTTCTGATGTGTGCATATCTGTTGAAAGTGCATATACATATGAAAAACTTACGGTGGAACGCATTGTTGGCTTGTCATGGCTTGTACATGCAACTTCTGGGCTCACTTGAAAAGCGATTAACGTTGTGTCTTGATACAGGTTTGCTGCAATAATTATAACAATAGTCATATTAACAATCATAACAACAAGCCAGATAATATTGTACATATTCTATACGTATTACTATTATGAATAATAATCATATGTACTATCAGATCGCGTAAAAATCTAAGTTATCACTGTTTCTCCTATTTTCACGTACACGTATTACGTCCCTTGGCAATGAAATGTCAACAAGTATCATTCTGCGTGCCATAGAGTGCCCGTTTCATTTCTGACTTGTGCATATCTGTTGAAAGTACGTATACATATGATAAACTTACGGTGGAACGCAATGTTGGCTTGTCATGGCTTGTACATGCAACTTCTGGGCTCACTTGAGAAGCGATTAACGTTGTGTCTTGATACAGGTTTGCTGCAATAATTATAACAATAGTCATATTAACAATCATAACAACAAGCCAGATAATATTGTACATATTCTATACGTATTACTATTATGAATAATAATCATATGTACTATCAGATCGCGTAAAAATCTAAGTTATCTCTGTTTGTCCTATTTTCCCGTACACGTATTACGTCCCTTGGCAATGAAATGTCAACAAGTATCATTCTGCGTGCCATAGAGTGCCCGTTTCATTTCTGATGTGTGCATATCTGTTGAAAGTACGTATACATATGAAAAACGTACGGTGGAACGCATTTTTGGCTTGTCATGGCTTGTACATGCAACTTCTGGGCTCACTTGAGAAGCGATTAACGTTGTGTCTTGATACAGGTTTGCTGCAATAATTATAACAAAAGTCATATTAACAATCATAACAACTAGCCAGATAATATTGTACATATTCTTTACGTATTACTATTATGAATAATAATCATATGTACTATCAGATCGCGTAAAAATCTAAGTTATCTCTGTTTGTCCTATTTTCCCGTACACGTATTACGTCCCTTGGCAATGAAATGTCAACAAGTATCATTCTGCGTGCCATAGAGTGCCCGTTTCATTTCTGACTTGTGCATATCTGTTGAAAGTACGTATACATATGAAAAACTTACGGTGGAACGCATTGTTGGCTTGTCATGGCTTGTACATGCAACTTCTGGGCTCACTTGAGAAGCGATTAACGTTGTGTCTTGATACAGGTTTGCTGCAATAATTATAACAATAGTCATATTAACAATCATAACAACTAGCCAGATAATATTGTACATATTCTTTACGTATTACTATTATGAATAATAATCATATGTACTATCAGATCGCGTAAAAATCTAAGTTATCTCTGTTTGTCCTATTTTCCCGTACACGTATTACGTCCCTTGGCAATGAAATGTCAACAAGTATGATTCTGCGTGCCATAGAGTGCCCGTTTCATTTCTGACTTGTGCATATCTGTTGAAAGTACGTATACATATGAAAAACTTACGGTGGAACGCATTGTTGGCTTGTCATGGCTTGTACATGCAACTTCTGGGCTCACTTGAGAAGCGATTAACGTTGTGTCTTGATACAGGTTTGCTGCAATAATTATAACAATAGTCATATTAACAATCATAACAACAAGCCAGATAATATTGTACATATTCTATACGTATTACTATTATGAATAATAATCATATGTACTATCAGATCGCGTAAAAATCTAAGTTATCTCTGTTTGTCCTATTTTCCCGTACACGTATTACGTCCCTTGGCAATGAAATGTCAACAAGTATCATTCTGCGTGCCATAGAGTGCCCGTTTCATTTCTGACCACTGCATATCTGTTGAAAGTACGTATACATATGAAAAACGTACGGTGGAACGCATTGTTGGCTTGTCATGGCTTGTACATGCAACTTCTGGGCTCACTTGAGAAGCGATTAACGTTGTGTCTTGATACAGGTTTGCTGCAATAATTATAACAATAGTCATATTAACAATCATAACAACTAGCCAGATAATATTGTACATATTCTTTACGTATTACTATTATGAATAATAATCATATGTACTATCAGATCGCGTAAAAATCTAAGTTATCTCTGTTTGTCCTATTTTCCCGTACACGTATTACGTCCCTTGGCAATGAAATGTCAACAAGTATCATTCTGCGTGCCATAGAGTGCCCGTTTCATTTCTGACTTGTGCATATCTGTTGAAAGTACGTATACATATGAAAAACTTACGGTGGAACGCATTGTTGCCTTGTCATGGCTTGTACATGCAACTTCTGGGCTCACTTGAGAAGCGATTAACGTTGTGTCTTGATACAGGTTTGCTGCAATAATTATAACAATAGTCATATTAACAATCATAACAACTAGCCAGATAATATTGTACATATTCTTTACGTATTACTATTATGAATAATAATCATATGTACTATCAGATCGCGTAAAAATCTAAGTTATCTCTGTTTGTCCTATTTTCCCGTACACGTATTACGTCCCTTGGCAATGAAATGTCAACAAGTATGATTCTGCGTGCCATAGAGTGCCCGTTTCATTTCTGACTTGTGCATATCTGTTGAAAGTACGTATACATATGAAAAACTTACGGTGGAACGCATTGTTGGCTTGTCATGGCTTGTACATGCAACTTCTGGGCTCACTTGAGAAGCGATTAACGTTGTGTCTTGATACAGGTTTGCTGCAATAATTATAACAATAGTCATATTAACAATCATAACAACAAGCCAGATAATATTGTACATATTCTATACGTATTACTATTATGAATAATAATCATATGTACTATCAGATCGCGTAAAAATCTAAGTTATCTCTGTTTGTCCTATTTTCCCGTACACGTATTACGTCCCTTGGCAATGAAATGTCAACAAGTATCATTCTGCGTGCCATAGAGTGCCCGTTTCATTTCTGACCACTGCATATCTGTTGAAAGTACGTATACATATGAAAAACGTACGGTGGAACGCATTGTTGGCTTGTCATGGCTTGTACATGCAACTTCTGGGCTCACTTGAGAAGCGATTAACGTTGTGTCTTGATACAGGTTTGCTGCAATAATTATAACAATAGTCATATTAACAATCATAACAACTAGCCAGATAATATTGTACATATTCTTTACGTATTACTATTATGAATAATAATCATATGTACTATCAGATCGCGTAAAAATCTAAGTTATCTCTGTTTGTCCTATTTTCCCGTACACGTATTACGTCCCTTGGCAATGAAATGTCAACAAGTATCATTCTGCGTGCCATAGAGTGCCCGTTTCATTTCTGATTTGTGCATATCTGTTGAAAGTACGTATACATATGAAAAACTTACGGTGGAACGCATTGTTGGCTTGTCATGGCTCGTACATGCAACTTCTGGGCACACTTGAGAAGCGATTAACGTTGTGTCTTGATACAGGTTTGCTGCAATAATTATAACAATAGTCATATTAACAATCATAACAACAAGCCAGATAATATTGTACATATTCTATACGTATTACTATTATGAATAATAATCATATGTACTATCAGATCGCGTAAAAATCTAAGTTATCTCTGTTAGTCCTATTTTCCCGTACACGTATTACGTCCCTTGGCAATGAAATGTCAACAAGTATCATTCTGCGTGCCATAGAGTGCCCGTTTCATTTCTGACTTGTGCATATCTGTTGAAAGTACGTATACATATGAAAAACTTACGGTGGAACGCATTGTTGGCTTGTCATGGCTTGTACATGCAACTTCTGGGCTCACTTGAGAAGCGATTAACGTTGTGTCTTGATACAGGTTTGCTGCAATAATTATAACAATAGTCATATTAACAATCATAACAACAAGCCAGATAATATTGTACATATTCTATACGTATTACTCTTATGAATAATAATCATATGTACTATCAGATCGCGTAAAAATCTAAGTTATCTCTGTTTGTCCTATTTTCCCGTAAACATATTACGTCCCTTGGCAATGAAATGTCAACAAGTATGATTCTGCGTGCCATAGAGTGCCCGTTTCATTTCTGACTTGTGCATATCTGTTGAAAGTACGTATACATATGAAAAACTTACGGTGGAACGCATTGTTGGCTTGTCATGGCTTGTACATGCAACTTCTGGGCTCACTTGAGAAGCGATTAACGTTGTGTCTTGATACAGGTTTGCTGCAATAATTATAACAATAGTCATATTAACAATCATAACAACAAGCCAGATAATATTGTACATATTCTATACGTATTACTATTATGAATAATAATCATATGTACTATCAGATCGCGTAAAAATCTAAGTTATCTCTGTTTGTCCTATTTTCCCGTACACGTATTACGTCCCTTGGCAATGAAATGTCAACAAGTATCATTCTGCGTGCCATAGAGTGCCCGTTTCATTTCTGACCACTGCATATCTGTTGAAAGTACGTATACATATGAAAAACGTACGGTGGAACGCATTGTTGGCTTGTCATGGCTTGTACATGCAACTTCTGGGCTCACTTGAGAAGCGATTAACGTTGTGTCTTGATACAGGTTTGCTGCAATAATTATAACAATAGTCATATTAACAATCATAACAACTAGCCAAATAATATTGTACATATTCTTTACGTATTACTATTATGAATAATAATCATATGTACTATCAGATCGCGTAAAAATCTAAGTTATCTCTGTTTGTCCTATTTTCCCGTACACGTATTACGTCCCTTGGCAATGAAATGTCAACAAGTATCATTCTGCGTGCCATAGAGTGCCCGTTTCATTTCTGACTTGTGCATATCTGTTGAAAGTACGTATACATATGAAAAACTTACGGTGGAACGCATTGTTGGCTTGTCATGGCTTGTACATGCAACTTCTGGGCTCACTTGAGAAGCGATTAACGTTGTGTCTTGATACAGGTTTGCTGCAATAATTATAACAATAGTCATATTAACAATCATAACAACTAGCCAGATAATATTGTACATATTCTTTACGTATTACTATTATGAATAATAATCATATGTACTATCAGATCGCGTAAAAATCTAAGTTATCTCTGTTTGTCCTATTTTCCCGTACACGTATTACGTCCCTTGGCAATGAAATGTCAACAAGTATGATTCTGCGTGCCATAGAGTGCCCGTTTCATTTCTGACTTGTGCATATCTGTTAAAAGTACGTATACATATGAAAAACTTACGGTGGAACGCATTGTTGGCTTGTCATGGCTTGTACATGCAACTTCTGGGCTCACTTGAGAAGCGATTAACGTTGTGTCTTGATACAGGTTTGCTGCAATAATTATAACAATAGTCATATTAACAATCATAACAACAAGCCAGATAATATTGTACATATTCTATACGTATTACTATTATGAATAATAATCATATGTACTATCAGATCGCGTAAAAATCTAAGTTATCTCTGTTTGTCCTATTTTCCCGTACACGTATTACGTCCCTTGGCAATGAAATGTCAACAAGTATCATTCTGCGTGCCATAGAGTGCCCGTTTCATTTCTGACCACTGCATATCTGTTGAAAGTACGTATACATATGAAAAACGTACGGTGGAACGCATTGTTGGCTTGTCATGGCTTGTACATGCAACTTCTGGGCTCACTTGAGAAGCGATTAACGTTGTGTCTTGATACAGGTTTGCTGCAATAATTATAACAATAGTCATATTAACAATCATAACAACTAGCCAGATAATATTGTACATATTCTTTACGTATTACTATTATGAATAATAATCATATGTACTATCAGATCGCGTAAAAATCTAAGTTATCTCTGTTTGTCCTATTTTCCCGTACACGTATTACGTCCCTTGGCAATGAAATGTCAACAAGTATCATTCTGCGTGCCATAGAGTGCCCGTTTCATTTCTGATTTGTGCATATCTGTTGAAAGTACGTATACATATGAAAAACTTACGGTGGAACGCATTGTTGGCTTGTCATGGCTTGTACATGCAACTTCTGGGCACACTTGAGAAGCGATTAACGTTGTGTCTTGATACAGGTTTGCTGCAATAATTATAACAATAGTCATATTAACAATCATAACAACAAGCCAGATAATATTGTACATATTCTATACGTATTACTATTATGAATAATAATCATATGTACTATCAGATCGCGTAAAAATCTAAGTTATCTCTGTTAGTCCTATTTTCCCGTACACGTATTACGTCCCTTGGCAATGAAATGTCAACAAGTATCATTCTGCGTGCCATAGAGTGCCCGTTTCATTTCTGACTTGTGCATATCTGTTGAAAGTACGTATACATATGAAAAACTTACGGTGGAACGCATTGTTGGCTTGTCATGGCTTGTACATGCAACTTCTGGGCTCACTTGAGAAGCGATTAACGTTGTGTCTTGATACAGGTTTGCTGCAATAATTATAACAATAGTCATATTAACAATCATAACAACAAGCCAGATAATATTGTACATATTCTATACGTATTACTCTTATGAATAATAATCATATGTACTATCAGATCGCGTAAAAATCTAAGTTATCTCTGTTTGTCCTATTTTCCCGTAAACATATTACGTCCCTTGGCAATGAAATGTCAACAAGTATGATTCTGCGTGCCATAGAGTGCCCGTTTCATTTCTGACTTGTGCATATCTGTTGAAAGTACGTATACATATGAAAAACTTACGGTGGAACGCATTGTTGGCTTGTCATGGCTTGTACATGCAACTTCTGGGCTCAATTGAGAAGCGATTAACGTTGTGTCTTGATACAGGTTTGCTGCAATAGTTATAACAATAGTCATATTAACAATCATAACAACAAGCCAGATAATATTGTACATATTCTTTACGTATTACTATTATGAATAATAATCATATGTACTATCAGATCGCGTAAAAATCTAAGTTATCTCTGTTTGTCCTATTTTCCCGTACACGTATTACGTCCCTTGGCAATGAAATGTCAACAAGTATCATTCTGCGTGCCATAGAGTGCCCGTTTCATTTCTGATTTGTGCATATCTGTTGAAAGTACGTATACATATGAAAAACTTACGGTGGAACGCATTGTTGGCTTGTCATGGCTTGTACATGCAACTTCTGGGCTCACTTGAGAAGCGATTAACGTTGTGTCTTGATACAGGTTTGCTGCAATAATTATAACAATAGTCATATTAACAATCATAACAACAAGCCAGATAATATTGTACATATTCTATACGTATTACTCTTATGAATAATAATCATATGTACTATCAGATCGCGTAAAAATCTAAGTTATCTCTGTTTGTCCTATTTTCCCGTAAACATATTACGTCCCTTGGCAATGAAATGTCAACAAGTATGATTCTGCGTGCCATAGAGTGCCCGTTTCATTTCTGACTTGTGCATATCTGTTGAAAGTACGTATACATATGAAAAACTTACGGTGGAACGCATTGTTGGCTTGTCATGGCTTGTACATGCAACTTCTGGGCTCAATTGAGAAGCGATTAACGTTGTGTCTTGATACAGGTTTGCTGCAATAGTTATAACAATAGTCATATTAACAATCATAACAACAAGCCAGATAATATTGTACATATTATTTACGTATTACTATTATGAATAATAATCATATGTACTATCAGATCGCGTAAAAATCTAAGTTATCTCTGTTTGTCCTATTTTTCCGTGCACGTATTACTTCCCTTGGCAATGAAATGCCAACAAGTATCATTCTGCGTGCCATAGAGTGCACGTTTCATTTCTGATGTGTGCATATCTGTTGAAAGTGCATATACATATGAAAAACTTAAGGTGGAACGCATTGTTGGCTTGTCATGGCTTGTACATGCAACTTCTGGGCTCACTTGAAAAGCGATTAACGTTGTGTCTTGATACAGGTTTGCTGCAATAATTATAACAATAGTCATATTAACAATCATAACAACAAGCCAGATAATATTGTACATATTCTTTACGTATTACTATTATGAATAATAATCATATGTACTATCAGATCGCGTAAAAATCTAAGTTATCTCTGTTTGTCCTATTTTCCCGTACACGTATTACGTCCCTTGGCAATGAAATGTCAACAAGTATCATTCTGCGTGCCATAGAGTGCCCGTTTAATTTCTGACTTGTGCATATCTGTTGAAAGTACGTATACATATGAAAAACTTACGGTGGAACGCATTGTTGGCTTGTCATGGCTTGTACATGCAACTTCTGGGCTCACTTGAGAAGCGATTAACGTTGTGTCTTGATACAGGTTTGCTGCAATAATTATAACAATAGTCATATTAACAATCATAACAACAAGCCAGATAATATTGTACATATTCTATACGTATTACTATTATGAATAATAATCATATGTACTATCAGATCGCGTAAAAATCTAAGTTATCACTGTTTCTCCTATTTTCCCGTACACGTATTACGTCCCTTGGCAATGAAATGTCAACAAGTATCATTCTGCGTGCCATAGAGTGCCGTTTCATTTCTGACTTGTGCATATCTGTTGAAAGTACGTATACATATGATAAACTTACGGTGGAACGCAATGTTGGCTTGTCATGGCTTGTACATGCAACTTCTGGGCTCACTTGAGAAGCGATTAACGTTGTGTCTTGATACAGGTTTGCTGCAATAATTATAACAATAGTCATATTAACAATCATAACAACAAGCCAGATAATATTGTACATATTCTATACGTATTACTATTATGAATAATAATCATATGTACTATCAGATCGCGTAAAAATCTAAGTTATCTCTGTTTGTCCTATTTTCCCGTACACGTATTACGTCCCTTGGCAATGAAATGTCAACAAGTATCATTCTGCGTGCCATAGAGTGCCCGTTTCATTTCTGACTTGTGCATATCTGTTGAAAGTACGTATACATATGAAAAACTTACGGTGGAACGCATTGTTGGCTTGTCATGGCTTGTACATGCAACTTCTGGGCTCACTTGAGAAGCGATTAACGTTGTGTCTTGATACAGGTTTGCTGCAATAATTATAACAATAGTCATATTAACAATCATAACAACTAGCCAGATAATATTGTACATATTCTTTACGTATTACTATTATGAATAATAATCATATGTACTATCAGATCGCGTAAAAATCTAAGTTATCTCTGTTTGTCCTATTTTCCCGTACACGTATTACGTCCCTTGGCAATGAAATGTCAACAAGTATGATTCTGCGTGCCATAGAGTGCCCGTTTCATTTCTGACTTGTGCATATCTGTTGAAAGTACGTATACATATGAAAAACTTACGGTGGAACGCATTGTTGGCTTGTCATGGCTTGTACATGCAACTTCTGGGCTCACTTGAGAAGCGATTAACGTTGTGTCTTGATACAGGTTTGCTGCAATAATTATAACAATAGTCATATTAACAATCATAACAACAAGCCAGATAATATTGTACATATTCTATACGTATTACTATTATGAATAATAATCATATGTACTATCAGATCGCGTAAAAATCTAAGTTATCTCTGTTTGTCCTATTTTCCCGTACACGTATTACGTCCCTTGGCAATGAAATGTCAACAAGTATCATTCTGCGTGCCATAGAGTGCCCGTTTCATTTCTGACCACTGCATATCTGTTGAAAGTACGTATACATATGAAAAACGTACGGTGGAACGCATTGTTGGCTTGTCATGGCTTGTACATGCAACTTCTGGGCTCACTTGAGAAGCGATTAACGTTGTGTCTTGATACAGGTTTGCTGCAATAATTATAACAATAGTCATATTAACAATCATAACAACTAGCCAGATAATATTGTACATATTCTTTACGTATTACTATTATGAATAATAATCATATGTACTATCAGATCGCGTAAAAATCTAAGTTATCTCTGTTTGTCCTATTTTCCCGTACACGTATTACGTCCCTTGGCAATGAAATGTCAACAAGTATCATTCTGCGTGCCATAGAGTGCCCGTTTCATTTCTGACTTGTGCATATCTGTTGAAAGTACGTATACATATGAAAAACTTACGGTGGAACGCATTGTTGGCTTGTCATGGCTTGTACATGCAACTTCTGGGCTCACTTGAGAAGCGATTAACGTTGTGTCTTGATACAGGTTTGCTGCAATAATTATAACAATAGTCATATTAACAATCATAACAACAAGCCAGATAATATTGTACATATTCTATACGTATTACTCTTATGAATAATAATCATATGTACTATCAGATCGCGTAAAAATCTAAGTTATCTCTGTTTGTCCTATTTTCCCGTACACGTATTACGTCCCTTGGCAATGAAATGTCAACAAGTATGATTCTGCGTGCCATAGAGTGCCCGTTTCATTTCTGACTTGTGCATATCTGTTGAAAGTACGTATACATATGAAAAACTTACGGTGGAA